>VUQR01021647.1:10891-24170 GCA_015108515.1 Hemichromis elongatus
TGCTTTAATAGAGGAGAACACAACAGTGTGTTGTTATTCACATCACTCTTTTTTGCCCTACACAGTGGCTCTTTTAAGTTTAGTGAATAGAAATAAAACTAAATTCGTTACACACCACAGCCCTGTTGTGTAACCTGAGTGATATTCAGCACTTTTTAAGTCAGTAGCTGCTGTCCATGCGTTTGGAGCTTTCATTATGGATCCTTGTCTCAGTTCTTTACTGAGCCAAGTTCACATCTTCTCTCTGCCCTCTCTGTCGCTTATTTGTCTTATAGTGGCCAAATTCCCAGCTCCCAGAATCACAGTCCCGGCCAATCCAAGACCCAGCCAGTGCCACTCCCAGTTCCTGGCCCAGCCATCCCTTAGCACCAGCCAGTCTCTTGTTGTGTCATCCTGCCAATTCTGACTAATTACCCAAACCAAAAGGCCCTCATTACTGCTGTAGGCTTCCCATGATCTACATGCCAGAACGAGAGTGACAGAGAGGGGAAGAACGGCTCTATTGTCCTTCAGCACTTAATAGTTCGCTTCTATGGACCAGTCTGCTTTAACAATAGCCCCGGGAATCATGGCGTGATGGTCTTTTGGAGCCTCAACATTGTGAAGCTTAACCAGACTGGAAATTCAGTCAGTCCTAGCCTGTGGTGTGAGAGCTGGGATATGAATTTGATGGATGATAGGAGTGAAAGAGACGAGGAGAGCGGGTAGCAAAAGGGGCTGTTCAGATCAGGATGCAGCTTGGGGGCAGTGAGGTTATGACCTGCAATCTGGCTAAAAGGTCATATGACCATCTTTAGGGTTACAATCTTGAACTCGTGTCATTATAATGATGGTTGTGCATACGTGCTTGCCTGGATACAAAGGTTATCACTTCAACTCAAGGCGAAAAGCTCAATTCACAAATCTCGACACAGGAAATGGTTCAGGGCGGAATGAAACGCAGACCCCTTGCAGCCTTTTGTCATATGGGTGGCCTGCTCAACTGAGTTAGCTGCAGCAGTACCCTACCATCCTGTTTTTGTTTTTTTTGGTAAATATTCCAACTGCAAGCAGTGATTCATATCATGTATGCTACTTTTAGGAAATATGGTTTCTTTGCAGATATTTACTTGGCGACAGGGTTCCCACTGTTTCCAAGTGCTTGCACATGGGGGCGTCATCTGATTGTCGGGGTTTTCTTTATCTTAGGGCCTTGAGGTTGTGATTTGCCACTATATAAAAAAAAAATGTATTGAATACCATTCTGAGAATCCACCCACGGAGGATTTCTTGCTTGGAATATAACAGCAGATCAAAAAACATGATTTCAATGGGGAAAAAATCTGATCATGTGATCTCCTTGTGCAGTCAGCTTGTTTTTTGTGGGTTTTTGTTTTTTTTGTTTGTTTTTTCAAGCCAATGTGCTTTTGTTAAAGTCAGAGTTTTTTTTATATGCCAATTAAAACTGGAAAAAACCCAAACAAATATTACAAAGTTGACTTTTTTACCTTCTATCTATTAATACTGCACATTATTTTTGTAGTAAAGCATTTCTGAGCTGTGGCTGTTTGTTCGTTTTCTGTGGATTTACACAATTGCAAAGTAGTGAGTGTCAGAAGGCTTGCGGTACATTTGAAAATACTTGACTGAATATAAAGTTTTACACACAAAACTTACATTGCTCACAACTGCTCAATAGATGTCCCTCTGGATGCATGTAATGTGTCCATACAATAGTCTAATTCATCCTACACTTTTGCGAACATGTCTGGTGTGAGTGCAGCCACTGCTGTTGTTATGCCATCTACCAGAATGTACTCTTTCTAAAAGTTCATGTTTTGATCGTTACTGGTGAACGGTGACGAAATTAAAGCACTTTTGAAATTAGATGATTCTTTTTGACAACATTTTTAGATGCTTGCTTTTCAAAAGGATTCTGAGCACATTTATGAATCATATCCACAAATGTATTTTAACAAATGCGAGTTAATTCTTCTGCCTGGTGCAACAAGTGCAGGACACTGTGTGTCGAAATTATGCTGCTTTTTCTAGCTCTGGGTTAGCTCAGTTAGCTCAAACCTCTTTGCTGTTCTCACTTTTGTTAAAAATCCCCATAGGCCTGTTGGGAGATCTCTGTTTACAGAATTTGACGAACTCATTTAAAATTATGTCAATATCATCACAGTAGTGATGAGTAACTCATACCCCATTACCTTGTGGACCTTTGCTACTGATTGGCTTGTTAGTTTTTATGTATAAAATATAAAAACAAAACAAGAAAACTTCTTATATATAAAAAAAAAAGTTATACACACCTGCTGAACATTGTGAAGTAACTCAAATCATTGTACACTCTTTTAAATACAGTAAACATGAGCATAGCTATATGCTGAGTCTTCTACACTGAGTAAGCCTTGTTTAGAAAAGTACAAGAGCCTGTCATTGTCTCAATTTAAAACAGAGGCTGTCTAGACTGACTAAATGCCTGTTTTGTTGTGTCCACTGACCACGTAATAGTGGAAGCTCTATTTTTAATACAGTGCATGTTGATGATGGCTGATAAATTGCTTTTCCAGCATGTTGTTGATATGCTGTCGTTAGAAATAAAGTTTTGAGGTAAATGCATGGTTGTCTTTTTCTTTAAACCAAGGATGAACAACATGTGTCGACTCATCTTCTCCCTCTGGATATTATCGCCTTAATGCCCCGTAATTTGGCTTTCCTTTTGCCTTCCTGCTTTTCTGTTTTTTTTCACTTGTGTTTTCATTTTATTTAATTCCCCTCCTTCTGGCCATGACATGACCTTTACCCCTGCTCTTATTCTGTCATTGCTCCAGGTCAAGTCACCAACTCTAGCAGTGTTGACTGATGACTCTGGCCACACGCTGACCTCCTCTGACTTTAACTTGCGGTGTCTGACTCCAGACAAGAGAGTTGAGGGTCTGCTGGCTTTCAGCAGCCATGAAGAGCTGGACCGTTTGAACCAGGAAACACGGCAAGGGAACAGACACCCTGAGCTGTTTGCGCTCTACCCACCACCTGATGAGGTGAGATATAAAAACAGTTGGTTGTTTTTTTTCCATTAATATTTTCAGCTCCTGCATTTGCCTGCATGATAGTTGGGATCTGCAAAAATGACCACATATCTAACAGCTGTACAACCACTTCTGTCAGATAGTAAATGGAAAAGTCTTTATTTTGAGACATCTGAAGTTGAATAGCTTATTCTTTTTTTGACTACCCAAATCCATAAGTAATTAAAAAAACTAATCAAATTGGGCTCTGGAAAATTGTAATACACATTTTGAGACTTTATAGACTGCTAGTTACAAATAATCTATAATGAAACTAATAAGGGTTTCAGCCCTTTCTTGTTTTTTCATAATACGCATCTGAAACCTAAAGTGCCCACACAGGGAGCTATATGCAATGAGTTTGGGGACTTTCCAGGTCCCTGTTGCCTAGGTAACTCTCTATTGTGTTTACTACCAGGTTATATGGCGATCAGATTCTAAACTCTCATTGGTAGTAACTTCAATAGCCCGTTTCTCTGTTGAGAAGAGTTTATCCTGGAAGTTGCCTGTATTTGCCCAAAGTTCATTGATTTTCTATGGTCTCTGGTTGCTACATTGCTGCAAATCGCTTGTGGCCAAGGCTTGGGTGCTTAATATTGCTTTTTCTCTATCCACAAGCATCTGTGCTTAGTTAAATCTTTAATTTTCTTTGAAACGTATTTCTTTAAATATCTTACAGGAAGATACAGTGGAAATCCGTCCTGTTCCCGACTGCCCCAGAGAACACATTGGAGAGCGCGTTATGATCAGATGCCTGTCTATAAAGTATGTCATACATTTTCATTATACTGTAGGAGGGAGAATAGTTCTGTAGTTTAAACAGCTGCATAGCTGATTAGTTGTTTAAGTGATGGATGGAGGATTATGTGAGGGTGGAGGAGTGTTGTTCGGTGGTGGTTGTTTTCCAAAAAATCTCCGTCCCTCCCTTTCTCTGTGGGATTCTCTTTTACTCCTTCATTCGAACACACACAACTGCAGTTTTCCTGCATTACAGTCTTGATATTTGTCATCCTTGTATAACTCGTACAGTTGCCAGATATCTGAGTTGAACTACTTTCAGTGGTTTGGTAATTTCTCTAATCCTTTTAACCCTCAGTTCAAGCACATCATCACTTCCTCTAACTAATTTGGGTCTAACAGGAATGACAATTCCTGAAAAATCAGAATCAAAAATGGATGGCGAGCTAATGAGGATTTGTATTCAGGATTTGTATCTTATCCTGCATTAAAACTCCTAATTTGATTTTCCTTTGTGTGGCCTTGTAGGTTTGAAATAGAAATTGAGCCCATATTTGCCACCATGGCATTGTATGATCTGAAAGAGAAGAAAAAGGTAAGCAAACCTTTTTTTCACTGTCAAATTCATATATTTTTTTAATGTTGTACGTGATTTTGTGTGTGTGTGTGTGTTCTCAGTCTTAGGGCTTTCTGATTGTTTGTATACTTGCTGTGTTTTTTTAGCGTTTCACACACAGCTGGGAGAAATTATTTTATCCCTGGCTTACTATGTAAGTTTACTAACTTTCAAAGCAATGAATAGTCACTAATTTTTATGATAGTTTAACTTTAGCAAACCCAAATATCAACCAAGAAATATAAAATAAACATCGATTACCTTCAGTCTAAACCTCCTTGTGAGATCTTGCCTCATGGAGTAAGGATGATAGTGAGAAAGATGGTGGATCTGCCAAAAATGCCAAAACATACTTCTTGCATGTTAATGGTCTGAAGGCACCACGAACACCACAGATGACGATGATGAGTCTTGTAGCACTTGCAATGTCCCTCTGCTCGTGAAGGCTTGTACATATAAAGGCCTTCTGAACTTTGCTAGAGTTCCTTGGCATTAACTCGATCCGCCATGTTTGGAGGAAGCCAGGAAACTGTAAGAGGGATGGTCTAGTATCCCTCCTGAGTGCACACCTGGTGTTATATCTTACAGCTTACCACCAAGGATTTCTCCATAAAATAAGTCACCTTTTGGTTGGGGATCAAATACTTATTTCACTCAATGACATGCTGTTCAATCAATAATTGATAATATAATAATAATGTAAGTTGATACATATTATACTTTAATGTGGGGGTTTTTTTCAGTTTTTGGTTGATATTCTGTTTCTTTCCATTAGAAAAGGAAACTACCATAAAATTAGAGACTGTTCATGTAAGTGAGCATACTGCTGGGGACTGTTTGATATCACGCGACAAACAACCCCATTAACAATCCTATGTTACATGTGACATTACTGGTCACATATCAATCCTCAACACTGACTGACAGTCACTGAATGACTTTCACAAAACACGAGCTGGACAAAACATGACTGAATATCAAAAACCAGTAGTTGCAGGTATTGTATACTTAGTAAAAATCACAGTTTTCCAGGTAGCTTTTGCATATTATTTGCATCTGGTTGATCTGGGGCAGTCTTGTAGTGACTTTGGAAATTCAGCTCTGCAGTGTGGTAAGGGATCACTGTAATCTATAAGGGTTTATGTCTCATCATCCTTATGAATTTATAGCCTCAGGGTCGTCATGTTTGGCCTTGAATCTACTAATGCTGCACATTATTTTTGGAGGAAAGCATTTCTGAGCTGTGGCTGTTTATTTGTTTTCTGTGGATTTACACAGCTGGATAGTAGTACGAGTCGGAAGGATTAAGTGCTCATGGATATCTCGCATAAGACGAGGTTTTAGCCACTGGGTTTGTTCTCTCATCTGTGCTGCCCTGCTTTACTCTGGCTTGACTAGAGGACTAATGGCTCTAAGATACTCTGATGGGTGAGATAGGGCAATTTAATACATCACAATTTTCAAAACCTGGTCTTGGGTCAGAATCAGTGTATGAAATATTTCATGTAATTAAATATACATAAGAATATGATGTAAACGAGGGTTGTTTTGGTTCTGCTGGAAGACTTTAAGAGCAGCGCTGAAGTGTGACAGTGTCATTATGCATTTTTGTTAAAGTTGACTGATTTTTATTATGTGCTGAGCTGAAGTGTATCCTCGCAGAGTTTAGTACAACAGCCTGCTTATTACACTGACTAGACACTAGTTAATGAATTGTGTCTACAAACATGAATTTGAGCTGTAAACACAAAGTGTGTCTGTGAACGAAGGGGAAACTGTCAAGCTTGTTTTGTCAGTTGTTGTTACAGGCCTCTTTTTTTTTTTTAATCTCTGAATTGTTCACTTTTACTTTAGCTTGTTTGGTTTCTCTTTCTTTAGCAGTGCCCAGTGCAAGTTGTTTTTCTTTGTGTGAGTCTTATCTTCTGTTCCTTACTTGCCGTTCTCCGTTTTCCTGCATCCCTCGCTACCTCACGGAGGTTTTGTTTGTTTTTGTTCACATCGTTTTCGTGGTATCACATCTGTGAAATCTGCAGCAGATGTTCATATAAATCCACGTCTCTTTGGTCAACCAGCCAAGGTGCAGACACGGGATCTGACCTAACTAGTGGCCTACTTATGATGCCATATTCATGAATATACACAGAGCTTTATGAGTATGCAAAAAAAAAACCCCAGAATAATACATTATGTTCTTTCAGCAAAAAGGAATATCCATTAGGTTTTTTCTTTGTTTTCTTGGTGTTACTTTGAAACACAAGTAAAGCCACATTTTATTCGACTGTGACTGGATCCAAGTGGGAGGATGCAATAATGAAACCACAGTTGGCAAGACTTCAGAAAAGCAGAGGCCTTGGTAAACAGTATAATGGATTTATGGAGCTATATTGTCTAATATTTGTAAAGGAAGTGGCTGTCAGGTGTCTGCTTGAATATTTGCCACTTAGATCAGCGTTTGAATGAAGCTGCTAAAGGTGTCAGTGTAGCGCCTAGCTGCTAAATTGGCAACACAGGGTCTGTGCAAGTGCTCCCCATCAGAAAATGTTAATCATCTGTCCTGAAACAGTGTGTGTTGTGTTAGTGTGTGTCAGTCAGTCACGGACATGGTGTTTGTTTTTTAAAAACATCATGTTGAAGAGGGTTCTTTACATTCCTTGTGTCTCACTACATCAAATTTTAAGTTTTCACAAATTAGTGCTATTATGATTTATTGAAAATGTTAAGTCATTTAACACTCGTTCTTTGACCAGTTTTTTTCTTTATGAGCAGAGGATATTTTAGTCAGCTGGCTTTGATTACCGAGATTATTATTTCTCGAGAAGTCATTTTTCAGTAAGAGGTAGAGTGCGGCTCTTTTTGTTAACTGGATCGTGTCCGACTCAGAACCTGTGCCGGGTTTTGGCCTTTTGGCTTGTTACACAAGCATGAAAATATGCCAAAAGTCATCATTATCGTCATTGAACATTTTCTTGTGCTTATCTTGAATAAAGTTGCTGCTTTGAGTATTTTAGTTATCAGCCAAGTTTGGCTTTCTAGAGGTTTCTTGGTGTGGTCGGTGTAGTGGAGGCCCTGTGGGATCAGCAGAATGAAGTAGAGTAGTTAATGGTTTTCCAGCAATAGGATCACATGACAGATACCAGGCCAGCCCATGTCAGGATATATGGCTGTGTTCCTACACAGAGGTTATTATAGAAGTGAGAAGAGAAATTGTAAAGTGTGCTGATTAACATTTGGTTTACATCAAAATAATCACTTAGCTTAATGTATTCTTTCAGCCTCTGATCAGAAATCTTCCAACTTAGAATGACATGTTCCAGTTTGTTATGCCCCGATTACCAAAACAAAAGTAATCCTGTATTTAACTTTGGTAGGAAGACAATTTTCTGTTTCTCCAAAGTAAAATGTTTCATTTGTTTCCCTGCAGATATCTGAGAATTTCTACTGTGACCTGAACTCAGAACAGTTTAAGAACTTCTTGAAAAATCACACTGACCATATTGATCCGTCCTCGACAGCCAAATCTGCTATCTTCTCGATCACCTACCCTTCCACAGATATATATCTGGTCATCAAGGTAATGAGAAAATTGATTGCCACCGTGTCTCAGTGGATTGCAATGTGGCGTCTCAGCATGTTGTCATTAAAAAAAAATCCGTAAAGTAGAGGAAAAAAGCAGAAATGGTAGGCCTAAAAAAGCGAGGATACCCCAAACTAGTATCTGAAAGCCATCAATAAAACACAGGGGAAGCTCTGCCATGGTTTAGCTGCATTTCAGCCAGTGATGTGGGGGATCTTGTCAAAACTGATGGAATTTTGAACATGGAAATTTTAGATGGTATTACATGGTAGATCAAAAAGCAGCTTTATTTTTCAGTACAACAATGGTCCAATGGAGTCACTGGAGTATTGAAGCAGAGTCAGCATATAGAGTTTGTGCAGTTCATCGTAAACTGTCATTGTGGCCTTGATATAATTGATGCTTGCAATGTTTACTTCCTGCTTGTGTTTCAGATTGAAAAAGTCCTTCAGCAAGGTGAGATCAGTGACTGTGTTGACCCCTACGTGACACTGAGGGAATGTGACTCTGGAAAGGTAATGAATGCAGACCAGTCAAATTATTTTAAAAAATGCTCGTTACTTTGCCTTTTAGTCTATTATAATGCTCACTGTGTATATAAAACAATTCCGGAGTTGATGTTTTTCAAAACAGCCAACTTTATGTATTTATGGTCAGAACAAGGACAAAATTGAGAAGCTGCGGAACCAGGTGGAGGGTTCCTGCCAGAGGCTGGGTCGCTATCGCATGCCATTTGCTTGGGCAACTGTTAATATAATGGAAGTGATCAACTCTGCTACGTTGGAGCGTGACATCACAGACTCTGAGAACACAAAAGGAGGTGTGTGCTAGTGTCTGCTTACCTTCTGATCACTTTGCATTTGTGTGCATTTCCTAAGAGTCCCTGAAGCTTAGTATCACACTTGACCCCTGAATTTTTTTTCCTCAGGAAAATCCAGCAGCGTTGACCGGCGAGGACTCCCTAGGAGGAACTCTGAACGCTATAGTACCATTGATGAACAGTTTTGCAATGTTTCTGGCTTCAAACCTGCCACCATCACTATCTCCACCATCATCAAACAGGTTTGTGTGCTGCCCAAGCAAAGAAACGGATAAATCTGTGAAAATGCTGTAAGATACCAGATTAAGATTTATAAACTTTCCCAGACAGACATGCTTGTGTTTCCATCTTGGATTTTGATAAAAATGATTTGCATTTCTTCAGATTCTGTTATTCAAACCTTTACTGTGAAAATTTACATGTATATTCCACTGTTTGCATATTTTATCGCCCTAATGGTTTAATTTGGCCCTTGTCATCTGGGGTTTCATAAAAAAAAAAAATAAATAAAATCACTGTTTTTCAGGAAGGAGATCGTCTCAGTGATGAGGATTTGCTCAAGTCCCTGTCTGAGATGAAGAAACCACAGAAGAGAATCAAGACAATACCAGGTTATCACTCTTACATGAGTATATTTTTATTATTAATGTTTTTTTTGTTTCTTGCTGTAGAGAAAATTGATAGAATTTCTCGGTGGAAAGAAAGTTCAAAAAGAGCGCGTGAGAGAGACACCCGGACCTCTGCAATAGTTTTAAATCACATAGGGTCACCTGTTTAACCCAGACAGTTAAACCAGCACCTGTAGCCTGACACTTTCATCCATATAGAGCATTTGGGTACAGGAAAAATGCAAAAACACAGCACAGTGTTGTCACACTTTACAAGTATTTATTTAAAAGAGCTAAAATTTGTTTCATGGCATGCTTTAAATTTCAAGTCGGTATTTTTTTTACTAAGTTTTGCGGCTGCTTTCTAAAGAGGACACATAAACTAGTGGTAGTTCTCATCCAGCTCTTGAATAAAAAGCAATGTGCCAGTTTGTATATTGATTATTTACTTGATTTGACCTTTGCATCTTCTAGGTTCCATAAAATTGGACATGGCTCCAGTCAACGAAACACCAGCATCATGTTTGTCAACTGAGCTTATCCCTCTCAAACCTGTGGCTGAGAAAAACACTCGTCTCACTAAGGAGGTGCTGGAGTTCCCCTCGAGTGAGGTTTATGTTCCTCACAACATCTACAGGTGGGTTGGAGTACACACTATGTTGCCAAATAAACTCAAGCTCCTTAAACATTTAAATGTGAGATTGTGGGATATTTTATTCATTGTGATTCTGTGCCCTAAATGGTTTTTGTGACTCTAGCTTTCCTAGAGAAAGTAAAGCTACTTATGCAAGCCTTGCACCTTCAAGAGATGAAAAACAAACAAGCCCAACAGCAAGTTATTCTTACTAAGAATATAAACAGGTTTCTTTGTTAAAATAGGCAGCACATTTCTAAAAAAGGGCCAGAGGCAACATGAACTCTTGCTCTCCTCCCATGTTTTCTTTTTAGTGTAGTTTATATTTTTAGGCATTTCCATCCAGGCCACCTGCTAAATTACCATGTCAGTAAACGGTAAAGAGTCCACCAGCAAGAGTGGGGGTTTAGTTCTTCTCAATACTGCAGTCTGAAAAAAATCATGCGTGAAGTCCTCTGCTGGGTAATTGCATGCTGATGTCCTTTAAACAGTTGTTCAGTGGAATCTTTGGTGTTTTCCTGTATTTCAGGTTTCACAACAGATTACAGTGTTGAATTAAAGCCACAAAGGAACACAGATAATTACTGGTTGGCTTTACATTGCTGTGACATTACTGTCACATCACCCCTGCAGCTGTTGTACAGACAGTGCCATCTAGTGAGAAATAATAAAACTGCTTCAGTTTACATACAGTATAGCGTCCTTTTATTTATTTTTTTATTGACTTTTCGAAACAGACAGAGGTTCCTGACACAGTTTCTCTCCCTGTGCATGTGTAGGAATTTGCTCTATGTCTACCCCCAGAGGCTCAACTTTGTCAACAGATTGACATCGGCAAGAAATATCACCATCAAAATCCAGTTTATGAGTGGAGAGGATCCTGGCTCAGCTCTGTGTGTGAGTGCTGTTGTTCATTACCTGTTCTCATTTTTACACTAAAACTGACTTTTTTACTGATATTTGGTGCAGTTTAATAAATGTTTTATTGGGACAAGTTATTCATTTACTTCCCCAGCTGATTGTTGCTAAATGTGTTGTCAACAGGGAAGTTGCAAAATGCCCTCTGGTGGATAAACTACGTCAATACTCATAAGAGACTAGACAGAGTTTATTTAATCCCACACTGGGAAAACTCGCTTGTAACAGCAGCAAAAGGGACAGGAAGAAAATGTGAAAAAGATATATTAGTTTTTAAAAAAGTAGACGAAATGGATAAATATTGTACAGGAAAAAGCCAAACATCCCCTAACATCCCCTTCTAACCCACCTCCTCTGTGGAGTCCAGGGAACTGGCCAGTACAGAACTGACCCTCTTTATCAGTCTATTAAGAAATTAAATAACATGATTAAAGGCTGTTTTTTTTCCCATCTGTTCTTGACTTTGTAAGTTTTCATTTACTGATTGTTGTAAATGCCGATATTGCTATTTCAGCAGATGGCTAATATCGGCTGATATATTGGTCACTGTCAATTTTTCGCTCAAGCTCTTGACAGTATGGGTCAGTAGTTCAGATGAATATCCCAGTCAACCACAGTCTACACAGAAGATTCAAACTTATCATCTTATATTAAAGTACTTTTTTATACTTTTCCTCTTCTGTCTCTATATTCAGGTCATTTTTGGGAAATCGAGTGGCCCTGAATTTTTAAGTGAAGTTTATACTCCTGTTACCTACCATAACAAGTAAGGACACATTATTGTGTTTTGTTACACTGACCTGTGTTAGCATTTTTTTATCTGTTTCGAAAAGTCAGAGTAAGCATTGTCTTAACGTGTGTCTACGTGACTTTTTCCCTGTTTCCTTATCTTTTCCCCTCTATCCTTGTCTTAATTTATCTTTTTGTTTTTTCTCATTTCCTTCCCGTTGCATCCTTTTGTTACTACGTATTTTCCCATCTGTAAGGTCTCCAGACTTCTATGAGGAAGTGAAGATTGCTCTTCCAGCACGTCTGACGGAGAGGCATCACTTGCTGTTCACGTTCTTCCACATCAGCTGTCAGCAGAAACAGACTCAGAGCGGCAGCTGTGAGACGCTCATTGGATACTCTGTAAGCTTTTACACATTACAGTTCTTAAGAACAAAGAAAAAGACTGTTTAGCGTTTAAGATGGCAAAACGCTGTCGTCGTTTGTCAAAGGAAGTGCCTGCATACATTTTACTATTAATATGTTGTGACATTTGTGTTGTGTGCCTGACTGCTGCATTTCTAAATTGTTGAAGCTCGGCTGACATGCTGAATTTGTCTTTTTCCTCTGATGCAGTGGCTGCCCATATTGAATATTGATCGACTGCAGACTGGTCAGTACTGTCTGCCCATCATCTTGGAGCGACTCCCTGTCAACTACTCTCTACACACACCTGAAGTATTAAAATCCTCCTATTAAAGATCTTTTTTATTATTATTCTGAAAGTAAAGTGGAAAACGCAGGCAGGAAAGTCATATTTATATTTCCTGTGTCTTGTAGAAACTTCCTCTTCAGGTCCCTCCAGTCAAGTGGATGGAGGGTCACAAGGGACTTTTCAACCTTGAAATCCAGGCCGTGTCATCAGTGCACACACAGGTGAACGAAGGCTGGATGGCTCCAACCAACACAGCAACACAGTGAATGTCTTTTTGGCTTACCCTGTCTGTCTGTATACATCAGTACACACACGCATAACCACAAGTGTCCATGTTGTTGTAGCATTTGCCCCGAAGCATGTCCTGACGCTGTCGCAGTACATTTGTTTCTTTCTCCGTCTTCTTTCCTCTGTTGCTTTTTTCTCTCCCTGCTTCCCGTTCTAACAAACCCTGCCTTTTCCCTACCAGGACAACCACCTGGAGCGTTTCTTCACCCTCTGCCATGCACTGGAGGGTGGAGTACAATTCCCTGTGCGGATTAGGGAGGAGAAGATTCCAGAGAACAAGCTGGAGCATGAGCTGAAGCTCAGCATCATAGCCCTGTCCTCTTCCAGTCTAGAGGCTCTGGTCCTCTTCCTCCACCGAGTGCTAGATAAACTCTTCACTCTCATCATGCAGCCCATGGTCATCGCTGGCCAGACTGGTGAGTGGACTCTGTATTGAAATTATATTGGATGTATTGCAGTGATTGTGGTGCTATATCTAAAAATGTCTTACCTGTTGATTTTTTTCTCCTAATGTATTTCCAAATTAGTTATTGAGCTACCATAGAAAACGGTGAAAGATATATCCCCAGAAAACAGACTTTATATTTGTAGTTTTATCTAATCAACT
>VUQR01021647.1:25105-43753 GCA_015108515.1 Hemichromis elongatus
GCCTACTTAAGAACACACACACACACACACACACACACACACACACACACACACACACACTACAGTACAGTATGTAAATATGCCAGTATTCATCTTCCTACACACAAAATAGCCATTTGCTATTCATCCCCACAGTACATTAGCTATTGTCATAGGCCACTAGACACCCACTCTAATAAATGCATCCATCACATCCAATGGGATGTAACTTGTGTGTTACCGTCTCCAGGGCCACAACAACCCAGGCAGCCGCATGTCCACCTACATAGACGTAAACAACCATCAGAACCCAACAGGAAACACCAGGCCATCCAACAGAAAGGTTCAAACTTCTCACTTTCTTTCATTTTCTTTTTGGACCCATTTTATTATGTAGCAATGCAATTACATTTTTATAAAAGAATTAGAGAGGGGAAATAAAGACAGACACAGAAAATGACAAATAATGAGTATGAAGTGGGTAATTTATTTCATTAATTGATTTTGTATCAACATTGATTTTATCTAAGCTGAGATATGATGGATATCTATTGTTTTCAGAGAAGGTGATCTGTCTCTGTTATTTATATCTTCTCATTTAAAAGCCTAAATACCATTTTTTGCCATCACATATTGTGAATTTGCCCTAGCTGGGAACATCGATCTATCAATAATATTTTATTAAATTGTGTGTTTATTTTTTAGGATCATTTGAATAATAATTGGATAATTGAAACTTTTCTGCTGACTGTGCATGTGTGTATACTTGTGTAAATACATGGACATTACCTTTGTAAATGAAGAATGATAACTGGACCAAAACAGGCTAATACCCCCTAATTGGGGGTAAGTGAGATGGGGTGTAGGAGTTACAGTCAAATGATTATCAGTTTTCACTGTGTGCCCACTGAATTTCTAGCCCCTGTAAGTAGTGTCGTAGCTAACACGTCATTTACACCTCATTACAGACATTTACAAATTAAAGGAATGAAACCTGAAGAATATCTCTCTGTGGTGTGGTACTAATTATCTTTTTAAGACAGAAATTGAATATGTGAATTTATGAAATGTGTTTTGATTTCTGTGTTCTATTTCCACATTACTTAAATCTCAAACATCCTGTAATACAGCTAAGTTATAATTCCTTTCATCCTTCAGTTCCCCCTTGTAACCACAAGGTGGCAGTGTTACACTAGTGACGCCGATATTGGGTTCTTTTTCTGGGGGGGGGGGGTCAATTCAAAGCTCAGCCAGAATATTAAAACCAGTTCACAGCAATATGTTAATATCTATTATAAATACCAGTTTTAAGGAAGTCTTTAAAAAAATCTCTACCAACTATCGGGGGGAAGATAGGTGAAAGCTTTTGTATTTTTTCTCTTGCAGCAATTTCATGAGGAGCTGGCCCTACAAATGGTCGTCAGCACCGGGGTCTGCAGAGAAAATGCCTACAAATATGCCTGGTTCTTCTTTGAGCTGCTGGTCAGTGTTTATTTTTACACCTCTCTGCAAGAGAAAGGGCATCCACAGATGTTAATGATAAATAGACTAAGTTATAAAAATGAGTCATATCAAGCAAATGTGACCTCATGGCCAAACACCTTCAAAGATAAATGATAGTGGTAGTATTGTATGAATACTAAGAGGGCGTTCGTAAGCGCCCGAGGCAATAAATTACAAAACCGCTTGACAATTTATTTTCTGTTTTGCAATTCAGCTGTGTCATCACTGACATTCATGCTCATTCGCTCAATTCGTCTTGCTTATTTATGCTTCTGCCCTCAACCTCATTGCCTACTTTAATTAAAATAGGGATTTTTGCGTGGCTTGATAGGCTTGTTGATTTGAAGATAGAAGCTGATGATAAAATAATCAAACACTGCACTCTTCAACTATCAGGGCACCTTTTTAACAAAAAGAAAAATCAAATAAAGTTTACATTTTTCACCTATTCTCAACAATTATCAGCAGTACTTTCTGTGACTATGTCACACCTTGTTTTGTTTTTTGTTTTTTTTTGGTGCGTTGTGGTTTAAACAGGTGAAAAGCATGGCTCAGCATGTGTCCCAGCTGGACAAGTACAATATTCCTCGCAGAAGTCGCTTCTCTGACCGATTTAAAGATGACATCACCACCATTGTCTCCGTGGTTACGGCTGAGATTGGGACCATCCTGGTCAAACAACAAAAGGTAAGAAACGTTAGTTATGATGACGACGAAAATAAACCGAGAGCTTCTGAGCCTAATCAATTTGACTTCGATCTGCAAACTCTGCAGCCGAGCACATTCGTGTACCTTCTGTTCTCCTGGGTTGTGTCGAGAGAGGCAGTTTAAACCTGACTGTACATGTTGTCGATGTCCCCCAAACAACAGGAAGTTGGGAGTGCTAATTATATTTGCCTCTGTGGAATCAAGAGCACAGCTTACACAGCTAGATACGCAGTAAGATCCATCTGGTGCAGCTTCCTGATTGCTGTTTGTTGACTGTTGTTTTAGGAGGTAGAGCAAGCAGAGAAAGTCAACATTAGCCTGGCTTTTTTCCTTTATGACCTGATGTCTCTCATGGACAGAGGATTTGTATTCCACCTAGTGAAAAACTATTGCAATCAGGTAAAATAACACAGATTAAACAATAATAATTATATCCATCCAGATGCTAATTCTGAAAAAATAAACTTATATGCTCCGTTTGGCTTATAGATGTCGGCTAAGAGCGTGTCAATGCCGACACTGATCAGCATGCGTCTAGAGTTCCTGCGAATCCTGTGCAGCCATGAGCACTATCTCAACCTGAGCCTCTTCTTCAGCAGCCCTGCCTCCGCACCCGCCTCACCGTGTCCATCCATCTCATCACAGGTTTGCCCACTCGCCAGTGCAAATTTTACATGAATTATTTGGGCACTCGGGTTACTAAGTTGAGTTTTATGTGGCTGCAAAACTGATAATGAAAGTAAGGACTGAAAATGTCTGACTGAAAAATCTAGGAGGAGATAACTTTGAAAAATACAAACGTAGAACGCGAGTTTAGGGACTAGTTTAACTGACTAGATTGGATAAAATGGGATTACATTGTGTTTTGTTTGTTTTGGGGTTTTCTTGTGAAAAGTTGTGTTTAAAAAGTTATTTATTTTCCTTTAAGAAACATTTTTACGCCAATCTTGTTGCCACTCCTTTATTTTATCTTTCTCTTCAGAGTTCTGGTTCATGCAGTTTCCAGGAGCAGCAGAGGATCTTGGCTCTGTTTGAACTTTCTCCAGAATTCAAGCAGCAACACTACCTTACCGGTCTGTTACTGACTGAGCTCAATGCAGCGCTAGATATGGAGTCAGAGGGGTATGGAAGTACAGCCACTTTCAAGTTACTCACAACTGCCTGCTTTTTGACTTGGCTAATTAATTTCTTACTACAAAGCTCCTGTCTTATTTCTGTTTCCTAATATATATCAAATAAATCGATATTGACCTCTGTAAACATATCAAAGCTGTGTGCTCTACATTGGCGATATTATTTAAATGTAAATTACGCATGTGTGTTTACAGAGGAAAGGTCCAGAGAAGGTCCATCAATGCAATCTACAGCCTGCTGTGTGCTCATGATCTTGACCATCGCTGTGTTAAACCTGAGGTCAGGGCCAAGGTGGCTGCTCTCTACCTTCCCCTGGTGGGGATTATTATAGAATCCACCAACTACCTGGATTTCACTGGTACACACACACACACACACACACACGCACACAGGTTTGCTCCAGACTAAAAGCTCATTAAAAAGGTTCTCCATGTTACTTTATTACAATAAGAAAACCGAGCTTTCTTTCTGCTGATTTGAGACTCTGTTCAATGTTAATTATCAGAAATAAGTGAAGGGCCTTTGGCTTACACTTCAAAAATCATTTATATTTATTTATATTTATTTTTCCTCTTTGTAAATTCCATTCATGCCTTGTAGTAACTGTCATGCAAATATAACAACAACGGTAAAGACATCACAGTTAGAGACAGTAAAGACATTACTAGTAACATCACCAAAAATCAAATACAACCACAAGTGACACCCATATCACACCATTTAGCATCACTTAGATTTATTTAACAGGTCTTTGTACCTCTGCCCTGATGGTAGTAATGAAGAGGATACGATATGTCACTGAGGCTGTCTCGCCCCTTTCCCACCAGGACTCCCAAAACTGATGTTGCTGTGTTTCTGAAAGCTACATGAAAAGGAATATGTTCACTTTTTTTAAATGAGCAATTTATGACAACAACTCGTATGAAACTTTTTTTGCCAAATCTACCTTTAAACCAACTGACACCTTCCTAACTCCATGTAACAAGTAGCTTGTTGTGCTTTTATGTATTTTAACTTTAATTGAGATATAATTGTGTTACTTTTAATAGTGTACGGTAATCCTGTGTGCTGCAGTCCTTTTCTTCACCAGTTTAATGGGATTGACCCTTGTTTGTCTCTGTAGTTTCTGACTCGCGCAGCGGGAAAAACAAGTCAGGCGGACCCGATGATGACCTTGAAAATGTCCCACCTATCAATCAGTCTGTTGCCATGGCAATTGCTGGGAACCCCTTCAACACATTGGGACGGAGCGCTCTTCTTTCCATGGCATCTATGGTAATTGCCATGTGTGCTTAATTTCCTAATTAAAAGACGGTAAACAGATTATAGTCTGCTGTCCGTTGTGTTTAAAAGTTCAGACATGCTTGTGTGTGTGTGCATGTGAGTGACTGTATCTGTGAATATTCCCATTCCTAACAGGTGAGCTGCATAGAAGCAGATTGATTAGCTGTCAGAGCCACACACATACTTCATTCATCCTGAAGAATCACGCACACACATACACACACGTCTCCGGGAGATGCTTTATGGGCAGGCATTGCCATCATAAGTGAACAGGGCCATCCTCCCTGACAAACACATCCATCAAGTACAGCTACAGCAACAACACATGCGCCAAAACCGAACCCTGCCATTCTTTTCGTCTTCCTTCTGTTTCTTTCCAAAAGATGAATCAGTTCCTTGTATGTTGCTGTAAGAGGTGTTGTTATGGAAAAACTGATTTTGACACGGGTGAGCCATTGTTCTGGTATCCATCACAAATCCAAACACCTCCCCCAGAGCACTTGGTCCTCATTTTCGTGCAGTTCACCTTCTAACAATGTTTCCAGTGACTCCTACTCATAGAGAGAACAATGTTTTCCTATGGAGCATGCTCTCAGATAAATAAGAAATGCTTTAGATCAAACTGTAATATTTAATGTAGGTTCTGGTGAGCTTTGGTCAGTTGTGCTCTTAAAAAAAAGAAAAGAAAAAAAAGGAGACCTGGAAACAAGGTTCTAGGTGGGACACCTAGAGCACTAGGAGGTTAATGGCTACATTTATCAAAGCTGCTGCAAAATGAAGCGGCGGTAGCCATCTATAGTAGTGCTTCATCATCTCACGAATGAAGGTAAATGAATCTGCAATAGATTTAACACCTGTTAAGATGGAGGAGAGATCAATATTTCACTGAAGTTAGTGAGAAACCATATTTGTGGTTTAGAGAAGCTTGTCAGTGATGTACTGTTAGTTTATTGTATGCACTTGTTAGAGTACACTGTATAACTCAATAGGCTGAGCACTGGCAGTTGTATCACATGCATTTAATATGAAATTGGATCAAACCCTATGAGGTTATTGCATGCAGAGTGTAGTTTTAGGACATCTTCATAGATTTTGTTTTGTGTGTGACAGTTTAATTTATTTCTGGGAAGCAGTTTCTAAATGTGTGATCTGCAGCGGATGCATGCATTTCCCTTCAGTGAGAGCTGCACTCTATTGGATCCAACACATATCTGTCTCTGTCCTCTCTTCTTCCCAGCAAGGTAAATCCATAGCCACCCTGGCTGCAGACACCAGTCGTCACCTTTTGGTGTGCTTCCTGTGGGTGATGAAGAATGCCGATAGGAACCTGATTCAGCGCTGGACTATAGATATGCCTCCCTCACAGCTCAACAAGCTGCTGGAGCTCCTCACCATCTGTATCTCCTGCTTTGAGTATAGGGTCCGTCGTTTGCTTGTTTTCTAATAATTTAATTTAATTTAATCTAATTTTATCCCTAAAAACAAAAATGCACTACTTTGGTTGTTTGTGTATTTGCATATCTTCCCTACACATGTTTTTTTTCCTCATACTTCTCAGTGCATATTACCAATGTGTCCTTGTTGTTTTTCTTCCTGGTTGCTATATGCTTATTGTGCGTTTATAGGGAAAGCAGAGCAGTGACAAAGTGAGCACCCAGGCCTTACAGAAATCTCAGCAGGCCAAACATCAGTTGGAGGAGGCCCTGCTGAGAGGAATGGGGGCCCGTGGGGAAATGATGAAACGAGTTGGAGGTGATGTATTTCTCGGCACTTTAAGGAATAAGGCCTGGAATTGGTTTGCTGACATTTAAATTTAGAATGTTTCAAAGATTCACACACACACATTTCCAGTTGAAATAGTCAACACTCAGATTTTGGAAATCTTTTTTTTTTTTTTAATTTTTATAGTTGTGCGGTCAGCAAGTCGATTTTGGAAGAATTATTTTTGCTTTTTGCAGTCTATGTCTGGCTACTCTGAGTTTTGTGTTATTCATGTATTTCATTTATTTTTTATTTTATTGCCGCGCAGAATTTTTAAAACACGTGTAAAGCTGTCACACACTAATCATATAATTGTCTTCTTACGTTGCAGTAAACCTTTTCACATGACACGCTGTTCATGCTTCTACCACAAAGATGCAGTTTTACTTTATAGTCTGCACAATACTTTTTTTTTCCCTCATACATGTTTTTATATACCACACAGGAACAGATAGGACCATGGGTCAGAGAGAGAACCTTCGCTGGAGGAAGGATCTCACTCAGTGGCGACAGACCAATGACAGACAGGATAAGTATGTTGTAATCTTTGTGTCTTCTTCTCAGGTGTTATTTATTCATTTTATCATTGCTTCCTGATGCGCCTGGATGTCTTCTTCTATGCATTTCCCTTTCTCTATTTTTCCTTTTCTTTCTTCTATCTTTTTAATATTTGCGCCTCTTTCCTCATTTTCCATCAGGACTAAAGCTGAGTTGGACCAGGAAGCCTTGATCAGTGGGAACTTGGCCACAGAGTCAAATCTCATAGTGCTCGACCTGCTGGAGACCATCATTCAGGTCAGAACTGTCTTAAATACCCTGAGTAACATTAATATGCATTTAATAAATACATCTGCAATTATTTCAGACTTACTATGCTAAGATCTTATTATATATCGTCACCAGCCACTTCATTAGTTACACCTTGCTAGTATTTGGTTGTACCCCCTTCAGAACTGCCTGAACTCCTTGTAGTATATGTTGGATACATTGGATACATACATTCTCAGCTGCGTTCTGCAACATCCCAAAGGCGCTCTGTTGGATTGAGTTCTGGTGACTGCAGAAGCCATTTCAGTGACCTCGCTGTAATATTTAAGAAACCAGCTAGAGATCTGAAATTTGCGACATGGCACATTATCCTGCTGGAAGCAGCCATCGGAAAATGGTCATAAAGGGATGGACATGATGAGCAGCAACATAAACAATGCTCAGAGGGTAGTGAAGGGCACAAAGTGTGCCAAGCAAATATCCCCACACCATTACACCACCAGCAGCAGGGTGGATGCTTGCTTTCGTGCCAAACTTGGGCTCTTACGAAAAATTGCTGTAAAGTAAAACATGACTCCTGAAACCAGTCAACATTTTCCAATTTTGTCCAATTTTTGTTACTGTAGCTTCAGTTTCCTGTTCTCAGTTGGCAGGAGTGACACTGACACTGCTGCTGTGGCCAATCTGCTTCAAAGTTTGATGTTGTTCATTCAGAGATGCTCTTCTGCACAAAGCAGTCTCTCACCATTCTCCTCTAGTAGTAGTTAGTTAGTAGGCATGAGTACACAAGGGTATACTCTCTGTGCATTCAACATGCTTTAATGCATAAACTGCTTATTTACTCATCTGCTTGTTGTGTACTCTCTAACTAAGAAGTTAAACTTGGACTTTTGTATTCATGTGGGTTTCTAGTGTTTCCCTAGGGTATCATCCATTTTTCTCTGTTTTACATTCAGGCGGTGCCATTGGCTGATTGTAAGGACAGCGTAATTGGCGGTGTGCTGAAGGTGTTACTCCACTCTCTCACCTGCAACCAGAGTACCACTTTCCTCTCTCACACCTTCAGCACGCTCAGAGCACTCGTCGTCAAGGTAGTTTCATGATGACAAATGTGTGGTGTGTGTGTGCATGCGTGTTTAGTTTCACTTTTTTGAAAATTCAGGAGGTGGTGTGTGGGTTGGTGTGTTTAGATGAGCACTATCTGTGTCTAAATTAAATGTTCTTATTTGTTTGTGTGGGTGGCCAACTGCTGATACAAGCCAGAATTATTTATGTATATATCTGTGTGTGTATGTTGCTGTGTATATCACCGTGTGTGTGTGTGTGGCTGTGTGTGTGCAGTTTGGAGACCTGTTGTTTGAAGAGGAGGCGGAGCAGTGTGCAGACCTGTGCCAGAAGGTGCTTCAGTACTGCAGCAGCCCTGTGGATGAGAACAGAAGCCAGGCCTGTGCCACCCTCTATCTCATCATGAGATACAGCTACAGTAATGCCAGTGTAAGCGCACACATCACAGCAACATGTAATCACAGAATATCCTGTGTATGTGTTCCAGTGCATAGGAACGTCCACAAATCAAGAACTAGCCATCCACTACCTTTTTTAAGCTTTCAGAAAAAATGGCTTTTTTATCACATTGAGCTGAAGTGCTCACACAAGTTCAGAATTGCTTATGATACATGAAGACACAGAAGCAGGGAGTCACACAGATCTTATCCTATCGTCTGCTCTCTTCCCCTTCTGCTCAGCTTTAATGTCTTTTCCATGTCTATTTTAAGCTTGCAGCAAGAAAGTTTCTGCTGAAGGATGTGTCTCTAAGTGGAAAGCAGAGAGATATGTCACTGTCTGCCTCCCCATGTTCCTGCCCCACTATAACTAATGACAGCCACTCTGTGTGTGTGTTATCTGTGCGTGATTCACTGCATATGTGCGTGTGAATGTGTAAGTATTTGTGCCGAAAGACAGGAAAGGAGGAAAATCATGACAGAGTCGGGGAAGTGTTGGTAACGGAGGTGAAGCAGTGATAGGAGAGAATGAAAAGGACATGACTGAGAAAAGACAGATATGAAGGAAGGGAAGCAGAGGTTAGAGTATCTTCTTTCATTCTCCGTGTTGGTTCGATACCTGCTGTTGCAGTCGATATTTCCTGTATTTACAGTCTGTACACTTTAATGAAAGTCAGACTCTAGCTTGCACATGCACGCCCATGCACGCCCATGCACGCACGCACGACATCTCCAGTTTAAATAGAGAATTTCTCCTTTGCATGTCCCAGCGTATGTTTGTTTATATGCTGTATACAGAGGGAGCTGTGATCTGAATTAGCATAACAGCCGAATGACTCATTGATGCAGAACTTACTCCCTACCTCTTTCATTGTTTATGTTTTTAATCCTGTGATCTCCACTCGTCGTGTTCTCAGTCTGTCGTGAAACTTTTTTCCCTCGCTTGATATTTTAGTTTATTTTAGACTGTTGTAAAAAGACAAAGGGAAAAAAAAAGAAAAACGCCAGCTTTTTTTCCCCTCACAAAATAGATAAATGTTGTTAAAACCAGCCCATTTATGGAGAGGTTAAAATAAGAACAAGAGGAAGAGGGGGCAGATGAGAAATACAATTACAAAGAAGGACAAAGAGGGTTATTTGTTGACTTAAGCTATCATTTAGGCTACTTCTCTGTACTTCTTTCTCACACACACACATGCACACACTGAGTTAGAGGGCAGTGATGGGTGGTTAGGCTCTGGCTCCATGCTCAGTTGAACAGAATGGGGCCGTAGAGATGATCCATGGGTGATTATGTCTCTGCTAATGGGAGATCATTTCCCGCTTAGCTGGTCATGCTGGAGATAGATGGGACTTCACACATACACGACCACATTCTCTCTCACACATACACACGGTCCTCTCTGCAGAAGATGGAAGGGTGTTTGTCACACCTGTTTTCTTGGACAGGTAGTGTGAAGGATGGAGAGACGAGGATTGTATGGGGAGGGGAGGGGGAGAAACCAGGAGACTTTTGTGCAATCAGTATTTGCTCATGCTTGCTAATGGGGACTATTAATTCTTTCCAAGCGCATAGCAAAATATGTGCTGTAGCTCACTCATTGTGCTATTAAATGGTGATAACAAGAAAATGTTTCCAAAGACAAACTGCATATTATAAGGCATTACAGTGTAGTGGTTTACACAAGCAAAACATCCCTGGTTAATTCCCAGGAGACACAAATCCCTCAGGGTTTGCTTCAGGAAGGGCATCCGGTGTTTACAAAAAAATAAAAATAAAATCCACCTACCTCCTGTGGTGACGTCTTGTGAATAAGGGAGCAGCCAGAAATGGTGTTTTCTTCCTAAGTGTTGCAACAAATGTTAGCGGTTTATTTTTTCCATGGAACCTGAAGGAAAAATCTAATCATACAGTTCCTGTTGTATGTTCTGTTTTGTCACCAATACTTTGCCTGCACGCTATAGAAAAACTATGAAGAAAAAAAAGGTTTAATATTCTGGTCTGTGGAAATCCAATATACAATGACAAACAGTGCAAAGTGTTAAACATATATTCACTGCGGTCTCTTCTGTCAGAATTTCTCGAGAGTCAAGATGCAGGTCACCATGTCTCTGGCCTCGCTGGTGGGCAAGTCTTCTGACTTCGAGGAGGAGTACTTGAGACACTCTCTGCGCACCATCCTGGCCTATGCAGAGGAGGATACTGAGATGCAGAATACTCAGCTTCCCTCCCAGGTATAAAATTATACGTACAGTCACACAGTTCAGCAGTTGCATTACTGATGCTGATTCATAACGTTAAGCCTGCTTTTTTGTGTGTATGTCTTGATTTTTTTTCTTTCTTTTTACAGGTGGATGAGCTTCTAAGAAACCTGAACAGTATTTTATCTGACACAGTGAAGATGAGGGAGTTTCAGGAAGATCCTGAAATGCTCATGGACCTCATGTACAGGTAAGAAACCAAAAGCATCTGGTGTAAAAGGCATTCCCGCGTTTTCTCTCTTCAGTGTCTTCCTCTTTGCATCCTACTTATCATCATTTTCTCATCACTCTGTGGCTTCTCTCTGTGTTTCACCACTGTTTCCTATTTCTCTGTGGTCAGGGATGTTTTGCCTCTATTTGCTGCCCTCGCTATGGTAACCATGTGGTAGCAGTTTAAGTCTTCTGATCTGGCTTTGTGTATATGCAAATGCAAACAGTATGTGTGTCCGAGCGTGCATGCGTGTGAGGGAACACGAAGGGGAAACGCTGAGACAGAGAGGTCATGTATGTGCTTTTGGTTATTTTGGCACTTCAGTGTGCTTCGCTGTCACCTCTGATCATTTATCATGCACCTTTCTATTTGGTTTTTGGTCTCAGTCACTTGGAGGGTCTCTCAGAGCTCTATAAAGTGGCCTATTAGCTTTACACATTTACCTCCGAGCTTTCTAGCACACATAGGTCACTGAGGAGCAAAGCATGTGGTCACCAGATGCTTGAATTAATTTGTAAATTTTGTAGGGGAATTCGCTTTAACAAAAATAAATATATGAATAAATAGTGTTTTATTCTTATTCTGTTTAGTCGATAATTTTCCATTCTTCTCAAAAACAGGAAATCGTGTTCAGTGTTTCTGTTCCCCATAAAACACAATAACCCACTAATGTTCCTAATGTTGCTATGCTCACTCTCATGCTCACATTTTATTTTGGGATATTTGTCTTCCACATGTTTGCATTTATTTATATCTGTGCCACACTTAAACTGATATTGCTTGGGACTGATTTGTAATACACTACAAAGGAGATTAAAAAAAGTCGTATGGTACATTCAGTTTCCAACTTTTTTTTTTCTCTAGCTGATTTAAAATATTTTGACATAAATGCAGTTATTAAAATACCCAGTTTATACAGAACCTTATCTGCAGTGAACCCATATCATTAACTTGTTTGCATGTGACGGTTTTCTGATAAGGAGATTTTGATCTCAGATAGGCTTTTACCAGATTAATTAAAGGGGGAAAGAAAGGGGAAAAATGATCCCTTCTCCCACTCCCATATCTCTCCAGGATAGCAAAAGGCTACCAGACGTCTCCTGACCTCCGCCTGACCTGGCTGCAGAACATGGCAGAAAAGCACAACAACAGGAAGTGTTACACAGAGTCTGCGATGTGTCTGGTGCATGCTGCCGCCCTGGTGGCTGAGTACCTCAGCATGCTGGAGGATCACAAATACCTGCCTGTTGGCAGTGTCACCTTTCAGGTAGACTACACAGATACAGAAATAACAAGGAGCTAATAATAAGTATTCAGGAATGAAACACAAGAACATAAAATAAGCACTCGTTATTTGTTTGTTACGGCTGTTGGTTGTTCTGTTCAATGAAGACAAACCTTCAAGTGCACGGCAAGAAAATCTCACATCTCCCTGTGGATTGCTTCCATATTTGGTTGTGTGTGTCCAGAGGGGGGAGCTGTACACTCATAACGTCAACATGTAAATATGATCCCCCGGTATATGTGCTTTACGGCGTGTCTTTGAAGATGAAGAGGAGGATAAAAAAGCAAATATGCTCCCGTGGGAAGATGGGAACAGACTGTTTTCCTCATCTGAAAACAAACAGTTATAACAGTAACAAAGTTGATTGTGTTATCGATGAGCTGTGTTATACACAAGACCTCTGTGCTCAGGACACTCTAACCTGCAGCAAGCCACTGATTGGATGGTCATTAAACGAGTTCCACTTCTCACCACAGGACATCTTATTTTAAGCCGTGTTATTGATCATGTGATTAGCGGGGCTAAATGAGTGATTAGCTGACGGATCTTCTCCTCAGAATATCTCCCCCAACGTGCTGGAGGAGTCTGCGGTGTCGGACGACATCCTGTCCCCAGATGAGGATGGGGTGTGCTCAGGTCGCTACTTCACAGAGAACGGCCTGGTGGGATTGCTGGAACAGGCTGCTGAGCTCTTCAGCAATGTGAGACCATGAAACTGCACTAGTACTTGTGATATTTATGCATAGTGCTAACATAAGAACCTGTAATGATTTAATAAAAACAGTCTTATTAAGACTGGTGTAATTATGTTCTAAAATTTGTATTATTAATCAGTAATAAATATCTACTTTGTTAATGCTTAAAAAAGCTAGCCTTTAAGGTTGCTGTGAAACTGAAACTGAGAAAATCTTTTCACTTTAACACTAAATGTTTGAAATGCAAATATTTTCTTAAAATTTACTGTACTGTGTGGTTATGGTACACAGCAGTTATGGCTGTCTTTCCCATTAGGGTGGTCTCTATGAGGCAGTAAATGAGGTCTACAAGATCATCATACCAATCCTAGAGGCACACAGAGATTTCAGAAAACTGGCGTCAACACATGACAAACTTCAGAGAGCTTTCGATAACATCATTCAGAAGGTAATGACAGAGGAGGTGCTGCGTCATTTATTCCGTTAAAGTGAAAATAAGAAAGACCGTATGATGCAGCAGATAAAACATTTTAAAAATCATTTTGTTACATAAATGTTCTTATTCATTATTTAAACGGCTACAAGATTTATTTTTGGCTTTTAATAAAACCTTCAAAGTGTCCTTTATAATAACCCCCCCCCCACAAAAGATAATTATCCTAACAGAAATATCTGATTAGTATCAATCTGAGTGTGTTTGTTTCCCTCCAGGGACATAAGAGGATGTTTGGGACTTATTTCCGAGTGGGCTTTTACGGGGCCAAGTTTGGTGATCTGGATGAACGGGAATTCATCTACAAGGAGCCTGGCATCACACATCTGCCTGAGATATCACACAGGCTGGAGGTATGTAAGAGAAAAATGTGTGCATGTGTAGGGATGAAATAAAGGATACGGCACCTGGCTGGACTGGTGAGATCTGACACTTGAGGCTTTAAGTGATCAGAACGACAGAGTGAAAGATTCACAAATTGTACTTTAGTTCTGGTGACATTTAGAGCGCCTGAAAGCTATCATTTGCATGCTAAAAGGTAAAAAAAAAAAAAAAAAAGAAGAAGAAGAAGAAAGAAGTGGATGCACTGTCAGCTGCACTTGAGTCAAATTAGCGAATCAGTTCACGTTTAGTTTATTTCATGCTTTCGAGTGTTCTTTAAATGCTTTTTATTCTTTAAGGAGTAGCCTCCCATCGCAATTTATATTTGAGTAAAAATGGTTCTGCACTTTAACGGCCCTATATTATGAACTGTACTGTTTAATAACGACACAATTTCTTGCACTCCTAGAACTTCTACAGTCAGTGCTTTGGAGATGACACACTGGTGATGATTAAGGACTCTACACCAGTGGACAGAAAACAGCTCAACCCCAATAAGGTGAGTAACTGTTATGTCAGCTACCAACTACTAAATGTTAACCTCTAAATGATCAAATACTAATATTAGTAGCAAAAATCACCACTGTGGGCTTTTTTGACAGACTTGTAGCTTTTTGTTCGTGTAATAAAACACAGATGTTAATTAATCGTGTTATTCTTTTTATCTTCATTATATCACTGTATATGGTCAGATGGCAAAATTGACTGTTCATAAACAGCAAACTAAAGAATAAGTACATATATTTCTTCTTCTTTTGAAACTATAGATTTATTATATATGACTTAGTTTCCAAAAGCTGTATAGATGTTGACGATCCTGGTAGGATATGCAGTTTATAACGTTTAATCCACACTGATTAAAATGTCTAGGACGAGTTAAGGAACAAACATACATATATATACACTATTTTCATTATAGTAAGATGACTGTGAAGAGCTCAATTATAAACTGGACATAGAGTATAGGGTGTGAAAATGTCTGTATATTATTTAAACTACAGATATGTTCATATCTATATATAAATGTGAACATCTATATAATGTTACTGTATTTAGTGTAATTCATTATACAGCGTTCATATTGAATGCACTGTATAGAACTCATGACCTGAACCATGCACAATTTGACAGACTGTTTTCTTCTCACCACTCATCTGTAAAGTTTTATTATTCTAACTTGTATAGTTGTGACATCTTTAAGGACACTGCACTGTGTATTTCTACACTTTTGTTTCTCCAAAACTCTAAAACTGCAGTGGTATGTGTACAGCAGCGTTTTTGCACTCGAGGGTTTGCTCCACAGAATTGATAGGCGAGACAGACAGAGTCGTGATAGATGAATGACAGGTTCCTCTCCTGCAGCCACAGCAGCCTGGAAACTAGCCTGACTGCTCATTTGCAACCTTTCTCTCATGTTATTAAAGTAGTTCCAGGAATTAGAAACATTTAGAAACATTTGAGGTCCTAGAAAAGCCAGTCAGTTGTTGAACTGTCTTCATTTGAAATCAACAATATATAGATTAAAGATTCATCTGGAGTTTTCAGAGGGATCGAGTCAACCTGGACATATCGGATTTGCATAAACTGGCCCAAATTTATGCAAATGACAAGTGGGAACTCAATTCCCTGTCTTTTAAAAGGAAGCACGATGCAACCAGAATGCACTGCACGTAGACAAAGAGCAAGAAATGATGGATTCTTTGGACACATACCAGGGTTTGCTTTATTAGATATGAAAACAGACAATAAAATGCAGCTAAAGGCACATGTTTCTTAATCACAATAAGACGCTATTTTCATGAATAATAATAAAAAAACCCACTGCCATTTGTCTCTAGGCATATATCCAGATCACTTATGTGGAACCCTACTTTGACGACTATGAGATGAAAGACCGACTGACAAACTTTGAGAAAAACTTTAACCTGCGGCGCTTCATGTACACCACACCCTTCACCAAGAGTGGGCGACCTCGGGGGGAACTCAATGAACAGTACAAGAGGAAGACCATCCTCACCACCATGCATGCTTTCCCCTATGTCAAGACCCGCATCAATGTCATTCAGAAAGAGGAGGTAAGTGTTGACTACACCTGGTGTGGAACACCTAGCTGGTATGAGTCACGTCACGGCTGCAGGCAATACCAGTGGGCTGTATTTACTTGTCTTGTATTTCCAGTTTGACTTGACACCTATCGAGGTGGCCATAGAGGACATGCAGAAGAAGACCAGAGAGCTCGCGGTTGCCACACACAGAGAACAACCTGATGCTAAGATGTTACAGATGCTGCTACAGGGCTCTGTGGGAGCCACTGTTAACCAGGTAATGAGCATTTGGGGCCGTTTGGTAAATAAAGGCAGCGATGCCAGTTTGCACTACTGTGCGTCTTCTCCTATTATAGCAGAAATGATTGCGCTTAAACGAATGGCAGCTGTTCTTCTTAAATGACATTTTCTATCATGCATAATGTGATGGGGAAAATAACAGAATGATTTACCTCCTATTTATCCTACCACATTTACAGTTTCCATTGTAGTCAAAGAGTGCAGGTGGGAGACATGGCAGTGATCACACATCAAAGCCCTCACCCTATCCGCAACCCTAATCCTTCCTTTGCTTTTCTCCTGATTTAGTTAAAACGTCAATTCATGGCCCCTCTTCCTTTCATGTATCCGCTGCATGGCGTGCTGCACCGGAGGTCTCTTTGATCTGATAGCTTCCAGGTCCTGCCAGCATGGTGAATGTCGGCGTAATGACGAAGCAAGCTATAGCGTCTCTGCTCGCCTTACTCTTTATCTTTCAGTGTCTAATCTGACAGGACCCTCGCTCCAACCTGATGGTTGTATACATAACGGTAATGCTCTGCAGCTCAGTAAACATATAACTCTTGACGGTAATCAGTACAAGAGGCCGGGTTTCTGTTTGCGGGTCGGCATCTCAGACCCAGCGCTGAGGCCCAGGCCCAATGCATTTATGATTCTAATCAGAGCTGTTTAACTGCAGATACTGTGCGAGCGCGCTGCGGTTTTATGATGAATATAAGTTAGGATAACAAGATCTCATACTGGGCAAATGGGAGCCAAATGGAGAATGTATGCAGGGTTAGGAGTGACATTAGTATACAGGAGGGTAATCACAGCAGCTCCTTTTCTGATCGCTTCCTCGTGTTTTCAGTTTAGAATTGTAGCTCTTAGCTGCGATTAGCCAGTCAGGTAGTAGGTCATTTCCCCCAGTATGAATGAGGGGCTTTCTTATTTCTCCTTTGTTCACTTGCTGTCAAAACACTTCCTCTTTTTCCTTCCTCCAGCCCCTCTTTGCTTTCTCTTTCTTCATCTCTCTGTTTCTTTGTTTTTGCTGATTGTCTCATATCTCCGCCCCCTGTTGTAGGGCCCGTTGGAGGTGGCCCAGGTCTTCTTGAATGAGATCCCAGCGGACCCAAAGCTCTTCCGTCACCACAACAAACTGCGCCTGTGTTTCAAAGAATTTATAATGAGGTAAGACGCTATCAAAGAATCATCACCTAGTAACAAAGGGTGAATAAATAGTGGTGAACAACGAGCCTGACGGAGCTCACCAGCCCATTTACTTGAATCTGCTTTCTTTATCGCTTTCTTTATTCCAGTAAATGGCACTGACTTAATAGATGGAAGTATAAAACAACATGTCAAAGAGATTTTCTTAGTAGGAAATGGAATGTATTTGTGAGATGTGACTTCGGAAGAGTGAAAGTCTTCTCCAGGATCTATATGCCTCTATTGTTGTCTGCGTAGGAAGATAAACGTGCGCTACAAAGAAGTGAGAGTGATGGAGACTGATATCCTGCTGTTAAAACAGCGTGTCAGTCAGGCTGAAGAGACTGAAGTGATAATCACAACTACATTTCCAACCAGATCAGTTTACATGAAGCAAAGAAATGGGAGTAATGTGAATAATTATATATTATTTACATATTGACGCTATTTCCACTAAGCTGTTATTCTTCTAGCTAACTCTAGATTTATTATTGCCAATATTTTTGAAACATTTCCAATAATCACAACATAATTTGAACCATCGTGTCCTACCTGCTCCAGTGAGTCATGATAATTTTTTGCAGAGATTGTGTCATATCTGCATGCCGCAAAGTATTGTGCTGGAGTTTGTTTGTATTCATCTCATGGTTATGTGTTGTTTGCCTCCCAAAAATGGTGACTTTCATTTTCTAACCTTCATGTTACTTTCTATCTGCCTTAAATGCTCCAAACAGATTTGCAAACATTTGCTGTAATTTCAGAAAGGGTTTATTTTCTTTCATAAATCCGGGTAAACATAGGACTCACTGAACACCAGTCTTCTCAGCAGTGGCGTTTTAATAAATCCACTAAGGAAGGCATTATTTGCTAAGCTGGTCATCTTGTAATATTTAGTCTTGTATGATGTAGTAACATGAACTTCAAAGTATTTTTAAATGAGTTCTGTGAAGCTAAAGATTTAAAGCGAGAGGTTTTTTTTTGGGGGGGGGGGTTTGTTGTTTCCCACTCTGCCACACGCTCTGGTGTTGCTGCTGTCTAGTCTCATCTAGCCTTTTATGGATTTAGGTCATGTATACGTAGTAATGGTTAAAGAAATGTTTTTTGTTGTTTGTTTTTTTTTGTCAGATTTATTTATTTTTTAAATTTTTTTTTTGTAGAAGGCAACTCAAT
>VUQR01021648.1:2635-17621 GCA_015108515.1 Hemichromis elongatus
TCGGCTCTCTGAGTGTCCTCAGTGTACCACCAGGTTCGTCTTATTTGCGCATTCATATATAACCACCGCTAGCATGCTAACTAGATTAGCATGCACTTGTTGCTCTTGAGTGGTGTGCTTGATTTGTGTTACTCAGTGTGCTCGTTGTGATGAGAGGATGATAGCTTTTTTTCAAATACTGGTTTAGTAATGCTCACCATAACTACTGGAATGATGCCATCCTTTCTTTTTTCCCCTTGTACTGAACACAGTGTTTGTAAGGCTGTTTGTAGGCAGTCGCCTCTCTGTCAAAAATGTTACTGAAAATATTAAAGTAAGTACATTTAATAATATGAATCTTTTATACATCATATAGAATTATTCTGTTGTTGTTTGTACCTCAGTGTTGAAAGCTTTATTGTGATTCTTTTAAAGGCTACTTTCTCTTACCAATTTATCACCGATGACTATGGTTACAATCCATGTTGCAACAAAGTAATTAAACTAAAATTCTCGACTGCGCTGACATTTTTATTTAATGCAACATATCTGTGCATCAGTTCATGGTTGGGGTTTATGAAAGTTTTTTATAATCTGACACAACGCTAGAAAGGAAAAAAAAGAAAAGAGCTTTGGTAAAGCACGTTTTTGTGCTTCACATAAATGCCCTCTTTGCAGGAGTCACCATTCATAACATCCAGTCTACACTGCAGAGTTTAAAAAGCACAATTAGTCATTGTTTATAATAATAAATCCCATAATCCTGATGTGGCGTTGTTTATGCTTCAGATACAACAATTTAATAACATGGATTTATTAAACTCAATAAGAAATTGCTCTTGTTTTGATGCATCTGTAAAAGTATAACAAACTGTTGCCTACAGTTGAATTTTAATGGCAGTTAAAAGTGAAAGTATTAATAGATTTATTAACTTTAGTGAAACGTAACGCTTCCATCCATCCATTTGTATCCTTTTGAATGCAAGCATAAAGAGTGAAAAGCATCTTTTGGGGCAACATATAGTCTGTCCACGCAAAATCACCACATTTGCAGTTTATAAATTGTACACATTACTAATAAATGGCACAAGTTGTTTATGGGCTAAATATTTAACTCTTTCTCTACCAAAACTGTCAACTGTGATGATACCAGTTGCAGAAAGTGATAGAATGTTTTTTTTAATTTGAGGACGTTCTGGCAACTTAAAGACCCCTGGGTGCCTCCTAGGTGAGGTTTTGTGGGCATGTCAAACTGGTAAGAGATCCCAGCTCAGGGCAGACCCAGGAAACGCTGGAGATATTATCTCTCTCAGCTGGCTTTCAGTGCTTTAGTAAAGCTAGATCTGGTGCTTGGGAGAGAAGGCGGTCTGAGCATCTCTGCTTAAACCCATCCGAAATTAAAGGAATGGATGATACGTTGTAGCCTATCCCAGCTGTCTTAGGGTGAGAGGAAGGGTACACCCTGGACAGGTCGCCAGTCTGTCACAGGGATAACACATAGACAGACATAACCAATCGCACTCACATTCACACCTATGGGAAATTTATTGTTTCCCATTAACCTGTCCCCACTAACTGCGGGAGGACTGTGGGAGGAAGCCAGAGAACCCACGCAAACACGGGGAGAACATGCAAACTCCACACAGAAAGACCCCGGCCTGATGGTGGAACTGAACTGTGAGGCAACAGTGCTAACCACCATGCCACCGTGCTAGCATAATTAACTGTTAATAAATGAATAAATGGCTTCTAATAAAGTATGTGTGTGGCGAGAATAAGGCACGGCGGGACCACGGAGCTTCAATTTGCATCATTTTTATTACACGCTTCTCACCACAACTCTCCCCAACCCCTGAGTCCCCGTGTTTTAACAGGCGGCCGTGATTGCGGATGCCGTGCAGGTGTGTCCGCACAGCACCGCAAACCACGCCCACCACAATGTGTTTACCTCAATACAGAAACAACAGAAATCTCAGTGAAGATTTAACAACTTCATATGTGTTACGTCTTACTTCTTATAACGACCTCACTTGCTGAATTTGCAGTTATAGCAGATGAAGCATAAAGGGTATTGCACAGCTCTTAAACCAGGGGTGGGGGAACTGCAGGCCTCGAGGGCCGGTGTCCTGCAGGTTTTAGATGTGTCCTTGATCCAACACAGCTCATTTAAATGGCTAAATTACCTCCTCAACATATCTTGAAGTTCTCCAGAGGCCTGGTAATGAACTAATCATTTGATTCAGGTGTAATCTAAAACCTGCAGGACACCGGCCGTCGAGGACTGGAGTTTGAGACCCCTGTCACACACCCTTTCACCCATTGTGGCCATTACAGAGGACAGCTATTCAAAGGCTGTGTTCTTGTATTTGTGTCAGTGTTGATGGTATACTTGCACTTAAACCACTACATTGGACACTGATGTGTCACTCCCTACCCTGCCACCCACTGGTCGTTTAATGTTATTATAGATGTATGACGCGTTTCATTGTAATTATTGTTATTTAACCCCGTCATGCATGAATTATGACAATCTCAATCAGGATTTTTGACTTATTTTTATTCATCTTTTAATGCCTAAAGTTCACCGTTAATATGTAGTTGAAGATATATTTTAAAAAACAACTCATTGGCTTTTCCAGTTGATAGTTCATATCTGAAATAAATCTAATGTGGCATGAATGGGACATAATTACTTACAATGGAACTGAACACGTGTTAGTGAAAATGTTTGGATTCGTTGGCTCTGCGGTACATCTCACATTTATTTCAAACCTAAACGATCTCTGTCTTAACTCGAGGTTTGACCGGCCCGGCTCTGACGTCTAGATGAAGTGAGGATTTATTGGTTACATACAGAGAGGAGAAGACAGAAGCCTTAAGACTTTGTTGCTACGTGATATTTGAGCTGTGAGCTCAGAGCGTGACCTCTAGAGTCCTCAGCAGGCCTGCAGAGACAGAAGCAAGGGAGATTAGAGAAGGCTGAGGAAGAGAGCTGTAACAATGAATTTGGGACATGGGGGATTGTGGGAGCTTACATCAGGGTGGTTGGGCGATCTGTGAGTCAGATAGCGTCTAAAGTGATTTGCCATGCAGTATGTGAGCCGCACCTGGCTTCAGTCAATGGCGGAGGACATGATAATCCTATGCAACAGAATTCATTTCGCTAGTGAAAATCATTTTGATTCCTAGAAATTACTAATCAAAGAAAAGATGTTACACATGGTCAAACATTCAATTTTAGGACACCACACTATTTTATTTCTTGACAGAGTGAAGTACATTAAAATCATTTACATTTGTTCCACAGAAAAATTCAGTCTATTTTCCTCCAAAACACAAGGTTATTGTTACTTCTCATTAACACTGATGACTTTGATCTCACAGGGTCAAGTGTTGATCTCAGATATCTTTCTGATTTGATGAGTACTGCCTCCCCATAGTGGGCAAAACTCTTTAGTGTTGATGGGTCACCAGAATGTTTTGGCCTCTAAGTGGATATAACTTGATCATTAATCATGATTATTAGTCAGTTTTTGGTCAGACATATGACATTTTTAAGAGTGATCCTGAAATTTCTCTAAGTCTCTATCTTCATGATAGAGAGGAGACATCAAATTTGGTTTTAACACACAGGCAGTGGAACCAGGGGTGCCACCAGAAATTCTGGGCCCTATGGAAACCAAAATTTCTGATAAGATAAAACAGATAAAATTTAACCCAATAAACATACCCTGTATGATGCGACATGCCTGCGTTTGTCACTGTCTGAGCTGCATCATAGCAAGAGACGCTATGCTAACGACCGTAGCTTGGACGGAAGGGTGGAACGAACCATTATGAAAGGGAGGGGTGTGTCATAAACAGTAAATTTGTTAAATATTATTAATTATATGGTCAAAATAGACAAAATACACTATGTGTAGGAGGGGCCCTAGCACGTTTAACGTATATATTAAAAAGAGAAAAGAAATAAGAAAAAAAAGGCATCTGGTATTCTGGGCCCTTCCTCATCCTGGGCCTTTAGAATCGTCCTAACCTTCCACCCCTTTACAGCGCCCCTGATTGGAACAGATGCAGGCTCAGTTATCGCTTTTTAGATTAGCATCTGCGAGAAATCGCGTGGTTGACGACAACTGCAAAGTTTAAACAGCTGATCTGACAGGTATCTTCCACCAATCTACATTTCCAACTAATAGTCAATAAAAAGAAGTAGCCAAGTAGTAATGCCGTACAAAGAAAAGGAAGGCAACCAGAAGGCTGTCAGAATACTTAAAAGAATAAAAGACAGGCAGCACAAAAGAACATTTTTCATGTGGTCTACGTAGTTAACTTTCGCTATCAACCTCCGGCAGGTGTTGATGCAAAGCCAACAGTTTTCCTTTTATTTTCTACAGCCGTCGTCTCACTCCTCAGCCTTTCACTTTGTCCCTGCTTGTCAGCGAGGGCCTAAAGCCGGATTCGCTGGGGTAACTGTAAGGCCAGATGTAGCAACACTCTATTTGTATTATGAGGTTCAGAGGACAGACTGTGATCAGCTGATACTGTTTTTTGTGGATTTAATGAAACGAATTAAACAACAAACCCGTGGAGTCAGATGGGCTACGAGCGAATAGCTACATCGCATCAGATGGAAAGAACATCAGGCTGCAGCATATGGAAAATGAGCTGCCTTTGATATTATTATGTGTTGAATTGTTCATCAGATTTAATTACTCATTAGCTGAAGGTCCCAGAAAGCCATTCTGTTTACAGACGTAAACATGATAACATGAAGATGAACGATGTTGTCGGTGCAGCCATGCAGAACTGTCAGATGGAGTGTATACGCTGCTTTGTTTGCTGTGTACATTGACCTGGTGGTAGTTACTTCACTGCTCCTGTTTTTGACCCGAGAATCAAGTGCTACATTTTTACAGACAAACCTACCCAGTGGTATATAAGTAATTAAAATCATCATCAAGTATTAATAATTCAGCGATAACAATAAAGCAGTAATAAGTTTTCTGCGTTTAGGCTCTTCAATTGTATTTTAATCCAAAGCTTACTTAATTTTGGATTATTTTACTTAATGTCATGTTTCACCAATTTACATTTATTTGATATAAAATAATCTTTGAATATTAATAGCACAGATACTTTTCGGGTAACATCATGAAATTCAAAATAATCAGTTTTTAAATGTAATTTTTTTTTTAATCAGATATTTTTCAGGATCCATCCTATTTAAAAAAAAAAAAAAAAATCCTGGACCCAAATCACCAACATGCATTTCATAAATAGATTCTTTCAGTCTGTTACCATTTCAACCCGAGTATCAGTTGCTTGTATACTTTAGCAGAATCACTGGTGTCAGTGAGTCTAATTAGAATCTTTTTTCAGGTTAATGGTGTAACAGCGTCTCCTTCGCTCCACGTCGTCCTGCTGCTGTCTTTGGCATGAGACACAACTTGCTGTGTGCAGCTTTCTGTACAGGAACATTTGCAGCAGCCAGAGATTAAAGTCTGAAAATAAACCCGCTGCTAAAACAAGAAACACTATTAGATGTGACGACAAAACAAGGCTGGGGAGTCAACTGAGCGACCTGGCAATGATACTTCATTCAGCATGCGTAGTGCAAAGTTCAACATCATTTGTGGGGGCGGGAGGATTTGTAAATGTCAGACTGTTTACAACATGATGATGACTGGGACCTCTTTCCTTTTATGTGTTGGGAGGTTACAGTTCAACATCAGTCACCTGCCCACTCCTGCACAGCTCTGGCCAGTGAGGGTGTACGTATTTATTGTCTGAGGAGGCTCTTTGCTGTTTGAAGCATCCATCTGGCTCAGAATCAAACTGACACTTCCAGTTAATTTCCGAATCCTTCACCCAGCATGACGTCTAGCTCAAAACAACATTTTGCAGCTGTGTTCATGTGGCGTTCCGACTGGGGGAGCGCCACAGAGTGCTTTTAGATGATTTTATCATTGTTTTTTAAATGCAAATGCTCTTTGAAGAGACCGCACAGAGCTGCAGGTACGAGCTGAATGACGATGAACTGCAGTTACAGGCGTTCAGATGAATTACGTAAAGTAGTCCAAAAGCCGCCTCTTGTCCCGTGAGCCCATTATCCATGACAGTAATTCCTGCTCCTGCCAAGACCAGCTCCTCGGTGTGTCTGAACGGGGATAAAGTTGGCAAGCACATATTTGCTGAGTAGCTCATATTCAGGACACCAAATACAGGCCTGTTACTCTCTGACTGATGATCAGAACAAGTGCAGCACAGAATAAAAATGAGGGAGTAAAATTTAACTGCTTGGAGACTCTGCTTTGTTTTGTATTTGTGTGCTTGCACAGTCTTGTCTTGTATTGCTGGCAGAACCAGCTTGACTTTTAAAGAATGAGGAGTGCAGCTTGCCAGCCTATCAACAAAGGCAATATGGTAGAAGAAGTAGTGAGTGCTGCAGAGGCAGAAATAAAACTGGACATCAACACTGGCTGCAGCAGATGCTGTACAGAGGAGTACTGTACATCACTGTAAATCACAGGGTTTAGCCAGTGCCTCAAGTATAGCACATTTTTGACCACACTCCCAAACCACAAGAACTCTAGATGCTCTTTTTAATCTGTTGTAGATGGATAATAACTTTTTTTGTCCAATAACATCATCACAGCATGTAAATGTACTCCGATGCTTACGTTTGCAGCATCCAAGGCAAGACAAGGTTACTAACAGATTTGAAACAAACGCACAAGTAGATTAAAGAAGCAAACAAAACAAAGTTGGAATAGCAAAAGAAAAAGTAAGTAATAAACTAAAAGAAATGTATCATGGATCATTTGGAAAAGACAAACCACTCGTTGTTGCAACAGATGTTTTTGGTCACTGCCATTCTTTAGTATATAATCAGATGTTAACGTATGGCATGCTAAGTTATGCTCCAACGTTAGCAAACTTGGTTGTCAAGCTGCAGCTGTTAAACTGTGAGCAGATACAAATACACACATTTATTATAGCATGATCCAAAGCAAGTTTTATCCCAAAGCTGCCCTAAATTAAAAGAATTAAAAGTACTGGTAATGATCAGAAAAACTGTTTCATATTTCTGGATATTTCACTATCATCTACAAGCTCTTTAACTGAAGTTATATTTTTAATGCAAAAATATAATTATTGTTGTTATCCATGAATTCCCAAAATGTATTAAAAATAAGGTACATAAACATAACAAAGCACATTATAATATTTTAAGATGACAACTTATAGTTATTTACTTTTTCTGCTTATTTTCTCATTTGAATGATGTGCCTTATTGATTTCTGATTCCTCGGAGAAGGGCAGTGTGCCGATCAAATTTACATCTGAAAACGTAAATAATTTCAAGCAAGTTTTTCTTTTTAACAGATTTCTAAAACAATAAAATGATAAAAAAAAACTATTTTACTGTGTTTTTAAATGACACCAGAGCTAATAAATTTAATATACAGTGTATATGGTAACCAGATATTAAAATATGCAGTTGAGAGAGCAAAGTGCTAAGTTATTTATTATTGTTAGCAGCTTGGTATTGAAGCTGCAGCCATAAACCATACAGATGCAGTGCAGAAATACAAATATCTGTTTTATAAAGGTAAGCAAGAAGATTATATATGGTGAGAATTTTACTCAGTAAAATGTCTTGGAGTGCCATGTTCATATTTATTGAGCCATATATGAGCTGTTACACTCTCTCTAAAAATACTTCAAAGGTTACCAAATGTACACCCAAAGTGGAAAGATTCTGTTCAGCTGCTTAACTGATGAACTAAGCTCAATATAATGAACTAAAATAGCAGCTAAAATATTTGGCAAAATAATGGATAGCTAAAATTAAAAGGGTGCTTATACAACAGCTATACCAGCCAGACCATTTGATTATATACCAGGTGCTCCCATAGTGCTTGTATTGGGTATAACCTAATTTTGCCTTCCATATGTGCAGGTATTAATCTGCATAACGTGGTTTCAGCACCATTAACATGAATCTGTATTCCCCAGTTGGTTGAGGAATACTCATTTTATCAACCCCAACATTTCAGAAAAGTCTCTTGATGCATGCTCAATCGTCCAGGTAAGTAAATCCCAAAAACTTTTGGGCTTTTGGAAAAGTGTTGATGACATCACATGAGAGACCTCAATAAAGTATTTATTTACTAAAAGAGGAAAAATGAATGACATCAGTGGTTCTTCGTAATGGGGTTGTCATATTCCCTCTTTGATGTTCTCCGGAGAACACGAAGTGAGTCTGTGACACATGGTGATAGGTGGATGGTTCATCCAATCACCACACAGGTGTTTTTTTTTTTTTCAAACTGTTTCCAGGGTGACTTACACATAGTTCTTATGACAAACCATCTGGCATGGTAATAACCATCAGGTTATGACTAATGAGCTCTTCCACTTGGTCTCAGACTCTCATTAGTCCTTCATTGTCCATTACTGCAATGACTTTCCTGAGAGATGCAAACATAAAGACATGCTTATGAAGAACAGAAACACACAAGCTTGCACAAACAGTATCACCTTGTCTTGTCTCATGAGCTAGCTGCAGCTGAGCTGACTGGAGCCAAAACTACACTTACTGTATTGTCTTCTGCACGTCACTTCTCATTACTGGTAATAGCAGTGCCTCTGGTTTCCATTGTCTCATCTTCTCATGTATCTATTTCTCTTCTTCCCCTAAACTCCATCATGTGTTCCACCCTTCTGTCTATTTCCCCTTCTTTTATTGAGAAACCTTGGCCTAACTCTTTGTTATTCTCCTCCAGTTATGACCCAAAGCACCAGCCGAGAGTCCTCCCTAGCTTCTGTTCAAATGTCTTCAGTAAATTAATGTAACATTTCATCATCTCAAGATCTCTTTCATTACAAGTATTTAAATGTTTTAGAGTGTTTAGAAACCTTCAGTCGAATCACGGTTTGATGGTGAGGCTGGTAATAAACTGCGATGTCATGTTTTCCCAGTGTTCAGCTTTAGCTAAAAGTCAATTGGGCTGCCATGAAATTCTGACTCTGTGTCGAGAGTAAGAGGATTTGATGGATGATTTCAGAATTTTTGAGCAACAGGTCAATAAAAATGTGATGCTCCTTTGCACCTCTCAGCATACTAAGCTCCGACTCAGCAGGAATGAAAGGCAGTTATCCCCTCAGCACCGTTTCAGCAGTTCAGACTTACATCAGTTCTCAGCTGTTAAGAACACAAGTGTGTTTGTCGGCAGAAAAGCCTGAGCTGCCGTTACGCGGGAGTTTGTCTGGTGAAGTCTGTCTACCTGATGTGCTCTTATCTCTCCAGGCAGTCATTTGGTCCACAAAGCTGCTGTCAGTGCCCGGCTGCTGGCTGCTCTCCTTAATGAGGCCCGTTGATCCTCTTATACACAAACTCGACTGTACACACGAGCAGCTGTTTTTCCATCACTTCAGAGGACACTATAAAGGTTTGCACACATACAGAGACTTTTTTTTTTTTTTAATATGAGGTGCTCAAACACACACACTCATTAGGAAATATTATATTTAGACTGTTCAGCATACCCGGGTAATCGTTTCCAGATCTGGCTTCTCTAAACCTAACATCAGCAATCAGACTGAGCGATCGCACAAAGCTAGTTATCAACTCAGTAAGCCAACAAAGACTTTCCCAGTGGCCAGTTCACATGAAAGAGGCAGAGTTGGCAGCATAAAAACAACCCACAAACACATCTGCTAGCAGGAAAGTGGTATAATTTATATCAGATTAAACTATATTATTAGAAAAATATGAAAAGATTACACGTAACAAGGTTCAACAATAAATGCTTTTTATGGCTGGCAGCAGGGAGGAAATGTGTGAATGAAGGCACTGTAATATATTTTAAATGATGAATAAATGTGAACTTTATGCACTTTAACTGGACATGTATTGTACTTATTTATGTAGTGTTTATCTAGTCTTAATGATCACTCAAAGGACTTTAACGGCTTGTCATATTTTAACTGTACATTTATGCACCACTGTACTCTATACAGTGGAAAGTGCTATACTAAGCTGTGCAAGATAATAGAGCTGTCAGTGGACAGTTTGTGAGTACCCAGTCCAATTAACTTACACGTGCTTACATGTTCATGGTGTGTAAGACAGTTTCAGTCACATTGTTTTAGTCCTGTTGGTTTTTTTACAGTCTGAGAGTAAGAGAGACACAAATATATAAAATAAAATGTTATATAAGGTCAGCAGGTGTAAAGCTTTGGTTTGAAAGTTTAAAATTGCTCACTCCCATAATGGAGAAAAACAAGGAAAAAGTACAATTGGTGTCTCAAAAAACTACAGGAATGCTTTAACCAGAAACTAAGAAAGTGGTTTTTTTTTGTTAATCCCTCATCTAGTACATCACCTGCTCTGGAACAGGTTACATCTGTAGCACAGGTTACCATGGTGATGTATTTTGTTAAGAAATGAAAAGCCTTCGTAATTGTGAAAACCTTCAGGTCGACCTGAGGTTACTTCTCTAAATAGCTCTAATCTTTACGCTCTGCTCAGCCCTACGCCATCGCGCTTCCTGCTTACTTTAGTTCAATCAGGTCTTCACTTCACATATTGTCTTATCATATTTTTGGACTGGGGGGTCCAAACAGTTAGAAAAGCTTTACAGACTGCAAAAGCTTGTCTAAGTCTGTGTAATTTGTGAATTGATGAAATAAACCGGAAAAGTAACATTGAATTGATTTAAAGATGATTTAACGTGGTCTCCATCCATAATAATACTGTTGCTATTACCATTAATAATAACAATAATAATAATAATAATAATAAACTCAGAATGAACGATACGTCTGTTGTAATCAGTGACTAGCTATTGGCTGATAGATGTCCTCATCAATGAGAGCAATGATATGCCGCTGACCTCGGGGGTGCTGCAGACATCTAATAGGACCTGAATGATGACTGTAATTCGATGATAGAATTGGATTGCTTTTAACTGTTTTCTTATTTGGAAGCAGAGCTGACGGTCATGAGACACGACAGAAACAAGAGAAAACATCTTCTCTTCATTAGTCGCCTAAATGGTTTAATTAAGTCCAACACAATTCATTTTTGATGAGGAATCCAGCTGGAGGTTGTTGGCTGATATTTGGCTTTTTCTGTCAGCCTAGTGCATCATTTTGTGTAAAGTGTACTGCTGTCAACTGGCTGTCGATGCATGTTGGAGTGATTGTAATAGGCAGAAAGGAGCAGGGGCAGCGTGGTGGTTTTTCCTCTAGGGCTAAAACCAGCTAACAAGAGCTACTCTATTAAAGATTATAAGATTAAAGAGGCTTTGAGCTGATCCACTCCCTAAGTGCTTTTACTCTTCTGCCTGCTTTAGCTTATCATGCATAACTGACCCTCACTGGTTTGAAAAGCCTTTGGCAATGGATGCTGACAGTATTTTGAATGCTGATTATACTGCATATTTACTGCATTGTAAATTGCTACTCATCTGCCTAATTATCTGTGCCTTATACAAAGTTATTTGTATCACACACAGTGCTATTAAACTGTCTGTCAGCCATTCCCAGTTTTGGAAATGATGTGACCTTTAAATGCCCACTTCTAGCCCACCAGACAAGCACAAATCACTTCAATATGGATTTGTTATAATATGACTCTAAATGATTAGATACCATGACACAATACTATATATTAGTGTATATTATCTAATAGCATATAATATGTGATTAATATATTTCCTGAAGCCACTCTTCTAGCTTCAGGGTTTTAGTTCCTATTGTTTCTATTACCACTGTGGATTTTACATTCTGCTCCAGTGGTTCCTTTGACCTCTGCTACGTCTTGATTTTTCTCGTGCTTCTGATGTTGTTTTCTTCTGGAATTGCTACATCTATAGAACTACCCCTTTTCTGCTTTTTGTCAATCACAAAATAGCTCGTGTGGTTTCTTGACCAGCAGCTGCTTGTCTGTTTTCAACTTGGAATGCTGCAGGAGCTTAGCCTGCAGCCTTTGTTGGTGTCTCCCAACAGGACTTGGGGACTTCTAGACTGTGTGCAGCAGAGTTGTTCCTGTACACTGTGCCAGGCACTTGGATGCCCTGTTACTGTGTGCTGGACCTCTTTCAGGACACCTTTATACAGATTTACTGATCTGGTCTTGTTCTTATGCTGCTATCATAAGCCCCTCTGTGCTGGCCTTTTCTAGCCACTGGTATGATTTAATATTCAATATCTTACTTTAATTCAAATACACACTCACACTCCAATGGATGCATTGGGGGCAACTGCTTTGGTATTTTCCCCAAGGATAGTGGGACAGGAGATCAGTCCACTGACCTTCTGATGGGTAGGTGACCCAGTCTAACACCTGAGGCACAGCCAGCTTACACTGACACAGCCCATGCAGAGGCTTGGTCCTCCATGACAGTTCCTCCTCCTGTCTACTGAGGTGCTTAAGTTTATATACCTGACACAATGGGACTGAAAACACCTGAATACAAAGATTAAGAGGATTTTAGTTACAGGTGCTGAATGTGTTAACAAGCAGTGCGTACCAGGTTGATTGATTTTGATATCTCATAATTAGATATCAACAGGCAGGTCCAGGCTAATAATTGCCCAAATAATCCCCCAGCATGGTGGGTCTCTTCGTAGGCTATGCTAGTAGCTAGCTAACCACTTTGAGTTAATCATCACAAGGGTTACGTGTTACAAGGAACAGTCTCAGGGACATTTGTCAAATAGTCACAAAATTTTCTCTGCTCATTTATGTTCCTGGTCTTTTTTTCCTGGGTGATCCAAACAAATCACAAGACTTCTGTAACAATGTGAAATTAGACAGACAAAACCTGATCCATAGAGCCACGTCTGGTTAAAACAAATAGATGTCAAACTCAAGATTTCAAACACACCCGTGAGCGATGTCACGCTTGGTTTAATCAACAGTCTGGGAACAATATTCTAGCTTTGATTCATTTAAACCTTAAGAGTTTAATAACTAGTCTTTAAGTTGCCTTTTGTATAAATTCCATAGACATCTCTCAAAATGTTGATTATCCTGAATAAGGTGTGTAGATCTTCTTTTTTTTTTTACTTTTTAAACATCAGACATAACTGTTCATACTGCAGAAATCCTCTGGAGAAGGAGAGGGTCACAAGCAATGATGCAAATGTCACTGTAATGCTACAAAAACTACAAATGGAAATGCTAATGTGGATCTGCTAAATGTCATCATTGCAGTCAGATGTTTACCTTCAGCATCACTGATACAGTCTCAAGGTAGCGTAAGTCTAAAATGTAGAGGGAAATCATAAGAAGCAAACTGAAAGCAGGGGTGAATGTGACTATAGTAAATGAACAGAAATATTTGTGCCAACAGGCAAATACTTTCTGGTAAAGAGCGAAAAAGACTAAACATCTATGAATCTGCAAAATTCGGGAATATAAACACAAAAAATGTTTGCTGAAGGAAGTTCTGTCATTCCAAAGTAAATAAATAAATAAATGGGAAGTCTTGTGTCTCGGTAAAAGGCCTCCACTGTCTAAATGTGGTTCGTGTTATTTTATCCATTTACTGCAAGCCCTGCCCGGTCTTGTGTCAACATAAGACCAACATCAGGGCCAGCATTTGGTCAACTGAAATGCTGGCTTTGACTTATGGGCTAAACTCGGCGTTTGAGACTACTGTAGCTCCTTACAAGACATGTAAGACAGCACATTCTCAACATAAATCAGTTGCAATTATACAGTATGGGATCGTGTGTGTATTTAATGGGTGTTCAACATGAGAAACATCTGTGACACAGTAGTACAATGTGGAGCGAAGAACAAGTTCAACAGTAAAACTGTCCACCAAGTGTGTGAATTAACTGGCTCTGAAACACACAAATACACACTCCCACCCACACTCCCTTTCCATCCACCCTGTCATTTCAGGACAGGGTGGTGGACTGAAGAGCTCTTTAAGAAACGTATTTATATCTTCAAACTCTCAGATGCCTTGTCATTAGACCACTTTATATAGCCGCGAGGATGGTTCCACCCATCACAGTTCTCTACTCCCACACCGCTTTTTATTCATATCTCCATTTCTCATCAAGGCTGGCACCTTTGTGGTTTTACTTTAACAAGACCGGCACAAAAGTCTCAGAACATTTTTAGCAGGAGCAAAACATCTGGCTGTGCCACTGTAAGATAATAGGAGGCCATTTTTTTCCATCGACTTCCTACTTTCTCCTTTTTGATTCCCCTCAGGGCGTCTTGGCTTATTAACATGCATTATGTACGGTTAAGAGCAGTTTTTGTAATTTTTTTTTGTCTAAATTTCAGCTTCGAAGTAATGCCAAAATTGACATTAGCGATATAGTAACCCAGTAATCGCCCAGCATGGTTGGTCTCTTTGTGGGCTATTTTGATTCGCTAGTGCTAGGAATGTTCTTTCACGGTCCTGGGTCGGTTCCACCCAGCTTTTGAGTTTCCTTATGTTTTCATTTCATATTTTTGCATTATGGAGTGTTTTGGGGGTTCTTTGTGATTTATTGTTTATTATTATGATGGTTCTGTTTTTGGGTTGTGTTCACGGGGTCTGTGTGGGGTTATTCCTGTGTCTAGTCTGCGTCTTCATGTAGTGAGTTCTTGTTTCCTGTTTTATTGTGAAAGGCGGCGTCCTATGTGAATGTGTTCAGTTTTGACTTGTTCCCTCTGTCTCGTTAGTCTCATTAGTCCCAGCTGCGTCCCCCACCTGTGTGTAATCTCCCCATGTTCCTCCGAGTGTATTTAAGTCGTGTCTTGTCTTATTCTAGTCGCTGGTTCGTCTGTCTAACAACCCTGTCTGACAATGCTGTCTTTGACTCTACTCCACCCGTGTGCTCTCCTGCGACCTGCCTGTAACTGCCTCAGTTCTCCCCTCCTTCGTGTTCTGGTGTGTGATTGTAGGTTTTAGTTTTCTCCCAGTTTAGTTAGCCTTTAGCCCTGTTCACTGTTTTCCCTTTTGACCACATTTAATAAATCATCTTTGCA
>VUQR01021653.1:6593-24727 GCA_015108515.1 Hemichromis elongatus
GTGAGTATTTACCCCCCCCCCCCCCCCTCCAACTCCCCCTGCACCACAGCAACAGTAATGGCAACATGGATCAGTGCAGCCATACAGACTGTCGCACAAATAATCCTTCTCAATCACCCCACTGAAGCGCACTGGTCAACAGTGACTGTTCTTAGCAAATGCCTAATAAAAATGACTTCAGTGAAGAGGACAGTAAAGGACAGAATTACAGCCTCTCTTCTGCAGGCTTACTTGTTGTTCCTAGAGTATTTAAAAGTAGAATTGGAGGCGGAGCCTTCCGTTTTCAGGCCCCTCTTCTATGGAACCAGCTTCCAGTTTGAATTCGGAAGACAGACACTATCTCCTTCTAAGATTAGGCTTTCCTAACTTTCCTTTTAGATAAAGCATATAGTTAGGGCTGGATCAGATGACCCTGAATCCTCCCTTAGTTATGCTGCAATAGCTGTATGCTGCCAGGGCATTCCCATGATGCATTGGGTGTTTCTTCTTCAGTCACCTTTCTCACTCACTATGTGTTAATAGACCTCTCTGCATTGTTATTAATCTCTGTCTCTCTTCCACAGCATGTCTCTATCCTGTCCTCCTTCTCTCACCCCAACCAGTCGCAGCAGATGGCCCCGCCCCTCCCCCTGGTTCTTCCGGAGGTTTCTTCCTGTTAAAAGGGAGTTTTTCCTTCCCACTGTCACCAAAGTGCTTGTTTATAGGGGGTTGTATGATTGTTGGGGTTTTCTCTGTATGTTTTACTGTAGGGTCTACCTTACAATATAAAGTTCCTTGAGGTGACTGTTGTTGTGATTTGGCGCTGTATAGATAAACTTGAATTGAACAGCTAACATGACTCCAAACTGAAGATTCAGTTCAGTCTTCTTATAAAGTTAGCAAAGAACCTGTAACAGCACCTGAAAAACACGTGAAAAATACTGGCTGAATCTGGCCAGGGTATGAAGTTACCTCCTTATTTTCATGTGATTTGTTGTGTTTGAAGTAAGAATGAAAACACATTTCTCACTCTGGCTGGAAAACAAGCATGCATACATTTCTCTTCCTTTCTTTTAAAATTTTAAATATCAGCCCTTAAGAAAGAAAGTCACAAACAAAACTAGACCAGCTTAAATCTTAAAGTTGAAGGCCTAGTTTGAAGTTGGTGCAGAGCTGAGATTCTGTCATGGCTGTTGACTGCTTTGCACCGTCTGCAGTGGAGCCACACCACACTGATGCTGCTGTGTAGTGGATCACAGTGGACAAAGAAAGGGGAAGACGAAATGTGTTGTAGAAGAAATGATGGGATATCTCAGAGGGAGTAAGTGGGGGGAAGAAACAGAGTGGGGCAATGCTCACACACCAACCTCCCTGCTGACACACACACACACACACACATCCAAGCAAACAAACAGTGCCCCCACCCCTGCGGCTCAAATGTCAACAAGGAAAATTGGAAATGAGTAATTCTTTCAGAGTGTGAAATAGATTGCTTCTCATATACGTACGCCCCTGAATATGACAAATTGATTCTTGGGGAGAGGCGAGCGGCAAATCCACCAGACAACTTTTATTGTATATTTTTTTGAATTATGATTATTTATTTATTTTGCTTTTTGCAAAACACATCTCTCTATTGTAATTGAAGTCCCCTCGCCCTCAGGGGACGTGTTCCTTCCCCAAACCTCTAATTTGTTCTTTTAGCAGCCTTGATTTTCATTCCGTCGATAAATCAGGGAGTAGGAGAGAGGGAGCGACGGGAGAGAGCAGCAACGAGAGAAATGAGGGAGTGATTATTCAATATTAACATGCCGGAGCCATCTGAGATGTTTCCTTCGATTACAGTATTCATAATGTACCCTGCTGTCATTCCCGTGGTGTGTGTGTGTGTGTGAGGGGAATCAAATCGATTAGACGTCTGTACAACCCTCTAAAATTGTCTGCTCTCTGCTTGTGCGTGTGTGTTTGATTGCCCAATTTTCCATCTTCTCATTTTCTGTTGTGTTTCCATACATCCAACCTCCTCCCGGACACGCGATCAATTCCTTCTGTTATTCCCTCCTCTGCTGTCGGCCTCCACCTCTGCTCTGCTCTGTCTGTGTCTCTGGAGGATCAGTGTTTTATGAAGTTGGAAGCTTGTTGCTCTGCGGATAGAAAATTGGTTTGCTCAAATTGCTGAATTCTCTATCTCTCTCTCTCTCTCACACACATACACACACACACACACACTAATAGTTTAGTCTTCTTATGCATAGTTTCTTACATTCTTCTTACTAGTTTTTCTCTATGGTGATCAAAATGTGTTAAAGGACAAACACTATTGTGTAACCTGTCACTTTTCACTCTTTCTTCTGTGAAAACCCAGTAGCTCCCCACATAAACTCACATCTTCTTTCATTTCATATACAGTGTCTATAAGTATCTATACACAAATCACTATAGGTCTGAACTGATGGCATGTAGCTACAGATGGAGCTCAGGAACACATCATTATTTCATTCAGTAATCTGATGAAAGGAGTCAAAAATAATAACTGTTTCGCTCAACAAAAATGCAAACAAGTCAGGCAGCAGATTAGATTAGATGCCCTGCCCTGTTTTTAGCAAATGCATTAATCAACAGCAATAAATAATAACAACACGCCAAATCAAGTGAGCGTATGGAAGCATTAAGTGGAGTTCAATAAACCTTTAATTGAGCTTTATAGAGAGAGGACAACAACACACTTAGGTAAAAGGTTAAACTCTTAACAAGAAACTGGCAAGAATAAAAGCACTAATAGTAAATGAGATGCAGCGTAGGAACATTAAAAATAATTCACATGGAGCTGCTGAGCAAAACAATGAGGCGTACCAGACAACAAGGCAGCTGTAATTAAAGCGCTGATCACGGAGAATATGAAAATGCCTAAGTGAGAGCTTTACGAAGACCTGGAGACTGTCGGAAAAAAGAAACTTGATGGGAAGCTTACTGCTGCTGGAGTTTATGAGGTTTTTTGTAGGTGCCAAGAAATGGTAAAAGTTTGATTAAAAAATGAAAGATGTAATGTGGATGAAAGCTGGAAAAAGCAGTCACCACCACCAATTAACTAAAATGTTGTTTTTTTTTTAAGGATTTTGATCTCACCAAAAGCTTTTACCTCTCAAATTTTACTCTGTCTGGATGCCTTAATATACCAAATTGCCATAAACTTTCATTTACAATTTAAAGGTGAATATTGTGTTTGCATAATCTTGCTGTACACAAAATCTCTGTGTGTGTGCTTCTGTAACCACCACCTCCTGCCTTACAATCTGGAATAGAGCGCACAAACTTAGCCCAATCTTTGGCCCCTCAAGGTTCTCATCTATATCAGATTTTTTGATGTTGTGTTGCATGGCAGCCATCTAACAATGGGTTAAAATGACCTGCTTTTAGCATTTATGCACCTATGATGCAGTTTAAAAGCACAACTTTTCAAAATGACATAATATATCCATAAAACTATGATATGCTATGATACTTCAGGTTGCCTGGTAACAACCTTGCAATAGGCTAGAAATTACACCTATATACTTTTCAGTTTATGACACGTCATATGTAGCCACAAAAGTTGGATTATGCGTGCCTAGCAACTACTTAGCAACTGGCTAAAATGACCCAGTTTTAGCATAAATACATCTACCGCCCTCATTTTGTTCAGACTTTTCACTCAAGTCTGAGTTTGCCAGAAGCACAAATATAGTGGTCCAATGTAACAAAGTATACAATAGATTATGAGTAATTTTGATGAATCCTACCTACCTACCATTATAGACACACCTCACGGCCACCTGCTACTACACATCCTTACTTACTGTGTCACCGAGGAGCTTTTTCTCAATGTAGCACTTCTCCTTTAACTACCTGACAATTTTTATCTATTAAATTTTCAGTTGATTTGCAGCATCACAGCAAACATTTTTTCTCTGCTGTCGGCATTTTATTGTTTTATTTTTCACACAATTTATTCTCTGGTCCATCTGCATGATGAACCACACATAGTTGAGATTTGTGTCGCAGCTGCACAGCCTCAGTTTCTGACTGAACGAAGCTAATGAAAGCCCTGAAAGTACAAATCAGCAGCATAAGACAAAGGACAACAGCAGAATAAATGTTTGCGAACATCGTGTCCAACTGTGTTTGCTACAGCACGTGCAATGAAAACAAAATATGGCAGGCATGTTGCATTCTTGCAGTCTGCTGTACAAACCTAGTTGTGCATTCTGGTGAAAATACAAGAGCATCAGTAAAATATTTTGTGTAAAATATGCATATTGCATAAAATCAGTATCAGGGATATTTATATATTAGACCTATTTTTATTGGTACTTTAATTCCCTCTGGGATAAATTAATAAATTCTGATTTTGAAAAACAAAAAGTGCTTTGTGGCCCTTTTCCGTAAACCTGAAACGTATCCTATTTATAGACAAACACGTGTAAAATCTTGCCACTCAAACAAAACATAATAATAATAGTAATGCAGTTTGCACCCCACATTTTCAAAGCAGCTGCGCAAACAGATGTGTTTTTGCATTTTAAGTAAGGACAGGACTGTCGTTGAGATGCCTTAAATGTAAAGGGAACAGGCATAAAAATAAAACCACAGGTGCATGTTTACTGCCAACCACGCATGCATTCATTTCATACAAATCACTATCTTGACACCCCACTCTTTTCACAGTTCTTCTTGCCAGAGTTCCAGATGGTGACAGGGTCGTATTTGGAGCTAAAACATTATCTTTCTGCTCATTAACCTTCGACAGGGTTTCCATTCCGCCCGGCTGATTCCCCCTCCTTAGCCACCTCTGTCTTCACCTCCATCTCTTTCCCCTGTCGTTCCTCTCCTCCCTATTTGTCGAGGCACTCACCCGAATGAGACGGGAGCCTTTTAAAATGTCTGGCGATGCTTCATGGTACCTCTCCTCGGCATTGGGGATCGACTTATCTGGACAATTTGTCCCACGAGTTGCCAAGACACTAATGAGATCATCTGCAGCAAAGTTTTAGGGGGCTGAAGTTACAGCCTGAGAAAAAGGCTTTCTCTTACCATTTTGGTGCTCTGAGCCCTGGTGAGACGCTCTGCCTGAAATAATGAGCAAAGAATAAAAAACAGCTTTAATTATTAACAATTCAATCAAATCAAAGCGAAGGTTAGAAACAACTCGTGAAACACCACAATGCACCGTGCAAGTTAATCTTTCATGTTTCAGTCCCTTTTTCCTCCTCTGCACGGCTTTTATTGTTTTAATGTGTTCATGTCTATTCAGCAATAGGCCCAAAAGTCACACCAGGTAAAACACTCTGACACTGCTAAACCGGACTGACCCAACTATACAGGTGTCGTCGTGCACTGTCAGCTTCACAGGTCACCAGGCGACCGAAAGTTCACACCGGTTTTCTGGTATTTAGTTTCATGTAAGAAGAGGTTTCACATTTTCAGCTCAACCTGCTTCGACCCCCTGTGAACCCTGCACTTTCTGATAAGGAAATAAACTCTTTGCTTCGGCCCCAAAATACACCACTACTTTCACCCTCACTGTATAATACTGCAAACACACTCAAATTCTGGTTCTTGAGCCGGTTCTGCCCACAGAGCCGGGGCAAAATTCAGCAAGCAGTTTTCATGAACTTAAATGAGCCCCAGCACGGCTAATGCTCCAAGATAAGTATGAGCAAGATTATGTAAAATGAGAAAATATTATTGTCAGGTCCGACTACTGTCATATCAAACGACATTCTCTGGTTCCAGACTTTTTTCCTTTTGATAGAAACATAACTGTTCCATTTTAGATTCACAAACCAGGACTGAATCTGTCCTGTGCAGCTGAAGAGGTCCCTTTTATGCCGGCATTACCCGACTTTCAAATGTAACCCCCCAAGTCTTATATAAAAGGTCTTAAAATGATGAAAAAAATAGGATAAAACTGCTAGTTTGAAATTGCAGAGGGTAAAAATGTGGGTAGATGTGGGAAACATGCAAATACTCAAAAGCTCAGAATTTCTCTTTTGGAAGAACTAGAAGAGAATAAAATGTTCCCCATCTTTCCATGTGAGGACAGTCAAAGGGCACAGACACACAGTATTTTTGCAGCAGTAGAGGACATTGAATACACTGAATGAAAAACTCAGAAATATACAACAAGCAAACACCATTAATGGCTGTCATCGCTGCTTTGGCACGATGCGAGCATCATCCTTATTTTACCTTGTACTAAATGTGTTTGTGTCACCACAAGTTTGTTTTCATCTGCGTCTTCTGTGGGTTACTCACCAGCAGAGAACGGGGTTTTTTTAATCTCCGCACAAACAACATCATTTGTGTTGTTACACTAATACCTGAGGGTGATCTAATGTAGGTGCTGTGGTGTCACACTGGGTCAAATCTGGACCTATACTGGGAAGTTATTCCTTTTAATGAGTAAGCTATTACTCATTGATAACAAAAGCTTGACTTATTTTGGGAAACAAAGTCTGTCATTAGGCTTAGTAGCTGCTCGTCTGCTGACTGGCACCAAACAGAGAGATCATATAACTTTTAGCTTCTCTACACTGGCTTCCTGTTTCCTACAGGAAGTCCAATTCAAATTTTTCCTTTTTGTTTTTAGGTCACTCAACGCCCCTTCGTACCTGTCTGAGCTCCTTTCTCTTTACGCTTCAGTAAAAGTCATGAGGTCTAACTTAAAATTAATCTCATCTCTCTCTCTCTCTCTCTTTTTTTAAAAAATTGTTTCTGCTTTATTGGCGTTTTCATATTGTTAAGCACTTTGTGCAGCATGGCCTGTGTGGAAACGTCCTGTATAAATAAATGTGACCCTGACCTTCAGAGTCACACAGTCACAGATGAGGGACTAACCGTTTTATATACATTTTGGGTATTATCTCCACAACGGTGGTGGTCATTAGTTTTATTTTAACAGTGTACACCAAAATGTCAGGACACCAAAATGTGTTTGTATATGCAGCAATATACATTTTCTTTTCTACTTATGTCCATTTAGCTTTTTGGACCTCAGGCCTTGGTTTTCTTTACATTGACGAGATGAAAATGTGGCACAGACTTTCTTTTTTTTCTCCTGTATTATGTTTGTAATATTTTTTCCCCCAACTGTTACATATTTAACACAGCTGCAGTAGGGGACGTCATCAGTCTATCCACAGTTACCTGTACTGTGGGCCATATTATCTGTCAATGCTCCAACAGGGTCCAAGACCACGAGTCTTGAGAGTACAATGCACTTTATCACGGTTAATGTAATTATTCAACATCAAACGGTTCACTGTTAAATCTTTTACTGCGCTCACATATGTAGAATGACATCACACTCGATTTGAAACACCTACAGACAGCTTCTTGTTTTTTCTCACAGTCCTGAAATAGCACCTGGTGTCAGTGCCTGCTGCTCTTACCTAAATCCTGGATGTGTTGTGAACTTGCAAACAGATATAAGTTTGTACATTTAAGCCTCTTCACAACAATGGGGAGTTCTTTTAACCAACAAGTCTTCCAGCATGAGAAAATGTTTTGCATGTCGCTACAGTACCCTAAAGTATTTTCCACTTTTAGTACTCTATTAGTACCTAATAGTCATTGATATGGCTGCAAGCAGATTGCTATGGTTCCATGTAGGGTTTTATGCTTGTAAGCAAATATTCGCTAATTCCTAGCCAACCTGAAAAAGCGCAAAGCAAACCAGAAATGGAGAAAGTTGGCTTTCAAAATAAGAGCTTCATGTTTCATTAATGCTGAGTAACAAAAGAAGAAAATACTAGACTGTAATACTCTATGTATGCTGAGAGTTGATCTAACTAGACAATCATGAAATCGAGAAATGATCTCTAATTCTTCAGCTGAGAAAGGGCAACTCTAAGCAAAGTTTTGATCCATTTGAATCGCTCATGATATTTTCATGTTTTTGATTATTTTTTGATCATTTTAATATAAAAAGTTAATCTGCCTGGGATATGACCTCAAAAAAATTAGACATATTGTTCAAAGTCTCAACCATCCAGAGGAAATATGATCCAATATCTCATTTAGGAAACTGTGGTACTCTGGCAAAACGCTGATTTGTGATTTATACCAAAGCAAAGTCTCTCAATCAGCTGATTAATGAATTAATCTATCCCTTCATGTTGAAATAGTTTAAGCTTCTTTCACTTGAGGCACAAACTGCTGGAGGAGAGGAGCATATTGACAACCTGGAGGATGCGGTATTGATGTGTGATCACTCCCACTTAGTGAGGGGAGCCAGTGAAGTGTGACTGTGAATAATCAGCCTTAGCACTACATCCCCACCACATTTTCCACCAGCGGGGCACACATGCCCTCTGGGATGGTTGTAAGCAAAACAAGAAACGGTAATGTTTTATCTGCTGGCCACAGCGACTCGTCGAGTTCAGGCTTCAAATCCTCCCAGAAAAATGGCAAAATGGACTCTGATTCACTCGTAATCATGTAATAAAAAGCTTTGACTGCAAACCAAAGGGGAAAAAGGAGCCTGCATGCTTTTAGTAAGGCCTGCATGGATTTTCACAATTAAAGAATAAAAAAAATGTATAAACTGTGTGTAATAAGGACCACAGTAAACAAAAGCAGACAGATTTTAGGGTCAGACAGCTGTCATAGTGTGTATCTGTAAATGCTATCTCTAAAGCTGGTTAGGTGGGCTTCTTTAGCAACATTAAATACTTGTACTGTGCAATGTCTTGGTTTGCTTAATGGGAAGGATTTTAAATTTGATTTACAACAGGCTGAGTCACATTTCTTAACCTCGACTGACACGTTGCTCGTGTGAATGCACTCACACATACAGGTGTGCGAGCATCACCTGTGAAAAAGCATTTCACATTTCATCCTTTTCTTCTTGCTTTTGAGTTTCCTATTAGGCGTCAGAAACTATGTTGTTAAATAAAGATTTTGCTTAAAAAGGGGCATCTTTTGTAATATTTGTCTGCTGTTACTTTGGGAAATACTTTCAATTTTGTGCCTTTGACAAGGCGGATGTTGACGAGCAACTCAAACGAATGAACAAAACACTGCACATTTTTTCTTTTTTTTTCTTTTTTGTTCTTATTAGTTTTATAATACGCCATCACGGCTGCTATTTGTCACAGTCTTATCTTCGTGACTGTTGAGAAAAAGTGCTGTGTAACTCTAAAATGTATTACTTTTAGTCATATTTTGGTGTTTGCTGAGTTTCCCCTCAGCTTTGCTCCCATTGTCATGTTTAATGAGAAGATTGCAAAGCTCAATAAACTATTAAATCCCTCGTAACTCAGACATTATTGCTGTTGGCTAAATAAAGAGAACACTGCTGGAGTCAATTTATATTTCAAGTGTTTCTCCTGTTGTGAGGTGAGAGCTGTAATAGTGGAAAGCGAGAGCTGTATCGGTGCCTACTTGTGATACCGAGTTGTAATTCTCGTCTCAGTGGGGATCTCTCTTTACTGTTTGGATCATTATTTTCTTCGTAAGTGTTTGCATTATACCGATTTGTATTTTTACTGTTCCCATTTTCACATGTCAAGTGGCGTTTGCTCAGAAAATGAGCACAAGTGCACACTGGTGCATTTCTGGAATACAGATATCCTTTACAGCAGGTTTGTATCTCTGCGTGCATGCCTTCTTTCATCTAGTGCCCTCCCCGACACTCGTGCATTTCAGCTGATTTGAATGGGCAATGCTCCCGCTTCCCATTTAATAATGTGCTTCTATGTCTCTGAAAGCTTATGAAAAACAAAACTTTAAGCAAAATGCTAACGGGCACACAATAATTGATGTTTTGCAAGCATAATTATTATAATAGTTGGTCTCTTCGTTGAGCTAATGTTACCACTAATTGCCACTGATATCATTAGCTAATTTCACACCCCTTTCCAAAAAAGTTGGGGTGCTGTGTGTTGTTGCATTTCTGGATCTTTGTATTTATTTTTTCTTCTACTCTGGCAGAGTTTTCACTTTTTGGGTACAGCAACAAACTGTGTTTACTGACAGCAGTTTTCAGCAGTGTTCCTGAGGCCATGCAGTGATTTCCACTGCAGAAATGTGTCATTTCCACACTCAGTGGTGGAGTTTGCCCTTGTAACTAGCATTCACTCAGTCTTTTAATTATTTTGTTTATTGTAGAGGATAAATTCCCCCACATTTATTGCAAAGAAACTTTTTTCCTAAATTGTTGAAGAATTTGTTCACAAGCTGAACAACTCATTCCTATATGTTGCTGTTTTTTTTGCTAGTTAACATAGTAAATGGTGAAAAAGCAGCCGCACAACCTTTTTGGCCTTTTGTCGCCCCCTTCCTGGGACAACCCAGTTTTTTGAGGCTTGTTGCAAGAATAAAAAATAAAAAAATACAATGACTGTTTTGTTGGGAAAGCTTGACTCTTTCATGTGGTTCTTGACAAAGAGGCCATTGCACTGACCTCGCATCAACCCACGATCGACCCACAGGACCCAACGGATCCTGGTTCCAGATACAACAATGTACCCTCACAGCTCTGGTGTCCTTTAACTTTTTTTTTTTTTTTTTTTACTAAAAAAACCCTTAAATGTTTAAAGGAAAAGTCAGAAAGCCATAAATGTACAAATTTTCGAACAATAGTTTTTACTTGTGAACATTTCAGCAAGTAAGGGACAACTGTGACGTCCCAGTTGATTGTATCAAAATCAGGACAATTTATTCACACTCTTTATGCACACTTTACTGCACATCATCCTAATGGAGACATTTCACTATAAGCAATACAAACATACTATGAGGGACCATAAGTGTCCGTATAAAACTCTAAAAAACAAAGAAACACTGATGGTGACTGACGTTGCTTTCTATTGCCCAAAACCATTTTTCTATCTTTAACAATTCCCTCTATGTTGCCTCAGTTTCTTGTTTCAGCAGACGCATGAGTCATAGGAGGTTGGCACCACAATCAAGGGAACAACCAAGGCTATGGCTGTGGCAGACACAAATTACCCCAGCAATAGAGCTCAGTCGCCCCGTGTGTGCAAGGAAATGGAGGGCAGCAGCCTCAGAGTTAAAGGAGCAGAAGGAAGACATGAACTTCCCAGAGGTCTACTTCTCTCCTTTTTTCTCTTTTACTCTTTCCACCACTGCTCAGAGAAGTAACTAGTCAGCAGAAAGGGAGTGCTTTGTGGCACTGCAAGGTGATGTGAACAAAGAAAAGGAGGCATCTTGTCAGGCATGGCTTCCCGTTCTTTGATTGTGGTGACAAATAGATGGTAGCGAACGGGGCCTATATCTTGAGACGGTGAGGTACATACAGTATGTCTGCGCTTAAAGCAGAAACAGTAGCAAGCGCATGTGCTAGAAAATAGGCTTATGTGAATAACAGTAGCACACTGTGGCCCCAACACATGAATACGCGCACTTACAATGCCTTGTAAGTGGAAGGCGATTGATTTTACCCCCCAGGTATTTCAAAAGGAATTTGTGAGTAGCTGTTTTTCTGTGAACCAGAAGAAAATTAGAGGAAAAAAACCCCCCCACACACACAATTAAAACGGCTTTTGATGGAGGCCACGGCCTTGCATTATTCAGGGCTCAGCTGCTGGCCTTAAGGATGCTGTCCAAGTTTTACTGACAAGCTCCTTTTTTTAAGTTTTGCTCAGCTTTAATTGCTCTAAAGGAGTTTCTTGGAAGAAGAAACGTCCATCGCTGACCTCTGCTGTGCACATTACACTGGCCAAAAATAAATACAAAAAAACCAGCAAAAGCATTTCTTTTCAGCACTTTTGTTCTGTTGGAAGCTTTGGAGGAAGACTACGCAGTAATAGATGTAATCATAGTTTATGCTGTGAAAAATGTTTTCCCGGCAATGCTAAAGCAAGAGGAAGAAGAATGGCATTAAAAATTCAACACAAAATTGGCTTTTATAACAGTAAGACCAATGCAAAATTACTACTGCTGTTTTCACACAGGTTATTCAATCATGTATAACACATGTTAAATATTACATGTCAATATTGCAATGTTATAAAAGAAACGACTACGACTTTATGGCAATGCTGGGCATGAAATACGATAAGACTTTTGTCAAAACATTCCAGGAAAACCTCAAAAGAATAACAAAGACAGCCACACTTATCACTCATCAGACCAACTCTGACTACACCACCTAATCCAGTACCTTTTACACTCAGCTAAATGTTTACCACCAACATTACCCTTGTCTTGTTTGCAAAATTTATAAAAACGCTTTTATTTGCAGTGGCTGTAAAAAGCCATTTTCTCCATTGATGAGGTTTTGTTTGTGAGCCTACTTGCTGAAATTGAATCCCCACCCCCACCCCCGCCTCTGTTTGCGTGGTTCAGTGTGTCGGCTGCTCTGACACCCCAGCAAATGTTAGAAAAATGACTTCAATGTGACACTACACTTACCTTTGGATCTAATGTCAGATATATCTATATCTATCTACAATTGGTTTGAAATGTATTAAAGGGGCTAAGTGTGCAGACCTGGTTCTGCCCGGTGCTCTGTAATATGTGGAGTCCGTGCTGTCATCCCAAAAGCCACAGCTTTTATGTGGGTGTCCAGCCAGCAGCAGTCCATAAGGGGAGGGTTTATAGAGACAAAAACAAAGCATGTTTTTGTAGGTGCACCTATGAAACAATCAGATGATTCTGATTTATAGTTTCTCACAACGTGCTGCACAGTAAACATTAGAAATACTGTGACAGGCTGAAAAACGATCAGTGGTAATCATTCGATCTGTCACTGTACTGAACAGTAGAAATGCTGCATTCTTATTACAAAGAAAAATACAGCCAGTGTGTGACTATATAGTGCTAGAACAAAATAAAATAAAAAAAAATCACACATGAAAGAAATATTCAATTTGAAAATATTTTATTGGCATACATTGTGAAGCTTGTTTGAGAGGCAGTATCTCCCAGACGGTATTTCTAACAAGTACATTTTTAGCTGAATGACCCCTGGGCTCCTACCAGGGCTTTATCAGATCAAACAGTGGAGACTGTAAAACTTTAGCAGGGATGGTTTCTACTAGTGAAACAACACTTACAGAATAAAGATTTACAGTTAGATCCATAATTTGCTGGATAAAGACACAGTTTTGTAGTTTTTTTTTTTTTTTTTTAACTCTCCACACTTCCACGGTGGATTTTAAATCCAACAATCAATTTGATTAAAGACTTTCAGTTTTAATTCAAGGCTTTTTAAAAATGTGCTTGCATTAGCTGTTCAGAAATTACAGTCATTTTTATACATATTCTTTTTTTCTGTGGCTTGACAATAATCGTTACCTTGTTATTTCAAGACAAATTGACATTTTAGAGCTTTTCAGTATGATTTTACATATGAGGTCCAAAGAGATGTGAAGGGGGCATTATTAGGCTCAAAAACAAACAAACACAAATCTATCAGCGAGACACTAAAATCGAATGAAAAGTCTGGTTCATTTTAAAAATTTATGTGCCAAAAGGCCAAAAAGCCAAAACAACAGAAGACCATTAAAGTGGGTGATCAAAGAATTATTTCTGTGGTTAAGAAAAATAAGTTCACGACGTCTAGATAAGTCAAGAAGATTCTTAAAGAGAAAGGTACGTCATTGTCATGGTTACATTCAAGGGAAGCCTTCTAGAATGGAAACACAGAGGACTTAGAATAAGGTGCAAACCTCTGGTTGGTCAAGAACAGGAAGTGGAGATAGACTGCTAGAAAAGATCTAAAAGAGTCTGCACGGTTCTGACAATCATATCTGTCAAGTCTGTTTGGACTGATGAACTTGTAACCAGAATGATAGGAAGACAAAAGCAACAGGGAATCAAAAACATACAAAACTGTCTGTCAAACATGCTGCAGGCACTAGTGTTTATAAATGATGTGACTGCTGATAGCGGCAGCAGGTGGTGCACAGTAGATTGTGGCTTCATCTAATGAATCGTGGAGCAAACTGTACCTGCTAACTTACTGATCACCAACTACTGCTACCTTTTAACCCGTGGAATACTGAATGCTGCCTTAGAGCTACAGAAATTAGCTGTACCTCTTATGTACCTAAGACTGTATACTTCATAGACAGTCTCATGTGAAGTAATCTGGAAAGTACTTGTACCAAAGTACTACTTCATTACTCAATCCTCTCACAGGTATTTATTCTTTAAAATACATTTGCTGCTGTAAATTGAGTTCCATGTATTTTGAATAGTGATGCAAATTTTTTCAGCAGGTAATATTGGTCAAAAGCTACAATCACTGTGTTTTTCTATTTATATGCGATGATGCGTTCTGTTCTCACATGCTAGTACACTGATTATAAGAAGAGATTCTTGAATCCATTTTTTACAAAGCCTGAGTCAGAGTAACCATCAATGACACTTCTACATTCCCTTTTATGAGCCTTCATAAATAGTTGATATTGTGTTGCATGACACACAGATCTGTTACATCACTCTGACATGCAGCCAAGGCCCCAGGAAAACATGTCTCATAAGTAAGCTCATATTTTATGCCACTGAGTTCCACAATAAGCGAATATTCATCTGTGCAAGTCTTGTATTAAACCTTTACACAAGGTAGAAAAGGTTTTCCAGTGAGACCTAATAAGGTGTCGGGGTAAATCAAATCATGTTTTCAAATACGGTAGAACACTTTAATGTAATTTAAATAATATTACTTATGAAAAGTTTTACAAACATCACATTTGGGCTAAATCTAATAAAGAATAATTTAGCTCGCTTGTTCTGGTCGTGTCCAGTCCCACAGGCTCATTTAAGCTTTAGTGATGTGATAGTTTATTGATCACTGCGGGGAAATAATCTTATACACCCACAAACCCCACACTCTCCAGTGGGTTCAGCTCCACAACCGCATTCCTCAGCAGACCGGGATTAAATACATACTTGAAGGTTACCCAGTGTTGATTGCAATGATTTTACACAAAATAATTTATCTTAGCAGTAGCACTCACAGATATGTTTGAGCCTAATTTATATCATATCCTGTGCAGCTGAATGGATACATTTTTAAAAAGTGTGCACTCATGGTACCACGGGACATTTGGAATTAAACTGTCTAGCAAATGGCAGCTTCAGCAGTGCAGTGCAGCTTGACACTGGAGAAAGATACCACACAACACGATGTGGCCTAAATGCAATAATGATGAGACTGAACATTTTTTAAACATGGAGCCACCATGCATAATTAATACTTGATCTTGTGAAATCCATTTTCTTGCCTCAGCTGAATTGATCAAATTCACAAATAACGACTTCCCTCTGCAGTGCCAATGTTGGACTCATCTGGCATTTTCCGTTTTTACTTAAGTGTCTATCGGAACAGCTAATACGATAAGTCGTGCTATACTGTAAATAAAGTACTTTTTTTTAAAAAATCGCCTTGTTTATTCCTTTGTGTCCTCAACTTACACAAACTTTGAAACTATCTCAATCTCTACTTTTAAGGCTTTAAACTTAGTTAGGGCTGGACCAGGTGACCCTGAATCCTCCCTTAGTTATGCTGCAAGAGGTGTAGGCTAATGGGGGATTCCCATGATGCATTGAGTTTTTCCTTTCCAGTCACCTTTCTCACTCACTATATGTTAATAGACCTCTCTGCATTGAATCATACCTGTTATTAATCCCTGTCTCTCTTTCACAGCGTGTCTTTTATTCTGTCTTCCTTCTCTCACCCAAACCTGTCGCAGCAGATGGCCCCGCCCCTCCCTGAGCCTGGTTCTGCCGGAGGTTTCTTTCTGTGAAAAGGGAGTATTTCCTTCCCACTGTTGCCATGCTCAGTGCTATGCTTGCTCATAGGGGGTCATATGATTGTTAGCTTTTTCTCTGTATGTTTTATTGTAGGATCTACCTTACAATATAAAGTGCCTTGAGACGACTGTTGTTGTGATTGAATTCAATTCAAATATTGAAATAATATTCAAATATGAATCATCAGAAGCTGGTGCTGAAGTGCCATGTTTTAAGACCTCGTGCCTTATCCAATACAGGGAGACGAGGTGGGTGGAGCTCCACCTCCCTGGTGTCATACAGGTAGAGGTGAGGTAAACCCTGGACAGGTCACCAGACAATTATTTACACTCACATCCAGCCAATGTAGAATTACCAACTAGCGTAAGACGTATTTCTTTGGACTGTAGGAGAAAGATGGAGTACATAAAGAACAACAAACTCTACACAGAAAGGAACCAGCCAGTCACTGGATTCAAACCCAGAGCTAACCACTGCACCACCATGTTTTAAAAGTCTTTTCTAAAAATATTTCCATTCATCTTTTTCATACAGGCCAAATTGATCGTTTTTAAGTTACAAATACAAAATAATTCAGATCTTTGAGGAAACCTTTAGATTTGTGCTACCAAACATTACATAATGCTTGCTTTCTCTTCTTCCCTCTGAAGCACAAAAAAGTAACAGAATTACTGTCATTTGAAGAGTGCTTGTAAAATGGACCTGCTGCTGGGCCAATTGAGGAAACTGTAGAGGTATAGGGAATTTCTCCATGACTGAATATCAATCAAAGTAAGAACCCCAGTGACTCCTACACTGTGAATACTGAAGACGTACAGGACCACAACACCAACACTCATTCCCAACCTTCCCTGTTTACATGACTAGAATCATTACTGTTCATTAAACAATTATTTAACTTTAGCTTTCTATAAATATTTGCGAAGCGTTTGTGTTGCAAACTGCCATCACAGTATGCTGAAGGAGCAAATAACAGAGCCTGCATCTAGTATTTTTCTACATATATTAGTGGTGTGGACTGGGATTGCCTATTCCTATTAGTTCCATTCATTACCCACTGGAGGGAGGCCTAATGTATCTTCTCCCCTGCTACCGTCATAAGCCTCAGATTGGTTCTAGGTGGTTGGTGGACTGCAGCCTGCTGCTGAGGAAACATATTGAGCTTCTCCACAACTTTACTTGGGGTCATTTCATCAAAGAAGAGGCCTTCTGATTAACTTTCTCTCAGCCTCATTGCTTTGAGTGCCCAACAGATAGTTTTCATTGGGGCCCTACTGTCCCCTGATTCTGTACAATAACATTACTCTGCTTGATGAGACGTTCACTGAAGTTCCAGCCAAAGCAAATTACGTGAGCAGTCATCATGGATGTATTTTCTAAAAGTAGCTTTACTGAAAAGCATCACAAAATACAGTTAAAGTCTAAAAGTTGATGAATGTAATGTGACAGCCTCTGAGTGTGCAACTGGTTTCATAGTGGTTTTATTTTTATATATCAAACTTTCTGAGGGGCAACCTCGTCTAATGCAAATTATATTTCTACACAACAAAAAAGTCCTTTTATGAGTGCAAGTAAAACAGTTCAGTGCAGGATCTGTTGCTTTCCTTTATGTTTTTGGAGCAGTGAAAAGTACAAAAGGGTTAGTGAGTGTTAAATTGCCTCTTAGCTGGAAAAACAACACCTTTCCATCTGAAACAGGTGTGCCAATCACGGTTAAGATAACAACACTGTATTACTGTCTGGTTCATGCTTCTCGAATCTGCAGCCAGAGGCAGATGGCATGGATTTTTGTATACTTGTACAGTGATGACGGAAATAAATAATACAACCCAGGAAGCACACAGATGTGCAAAGTCAATTTCAAGGCCAGGAAATTACCAAACTGTCAGAGCTCTGTTTGTGCTAGTTGCTGCAGAATCATAAATATTGGGCTCATACCCTGCAACGGCAAACGCATTGTGCAGGAAATGTACATGTGAATTTATATAGAAACAGGTAGACATTTTTTTCTTATTGTGTCAAAAGATTTGCATATATCAAAAACAGAGTTGATGGGCTCATCAGATTAAGTCTGGTTGACTTAATCTTATAAGTTAGAAGAAAGTTCAGCGAGTTAAAGCTGTTTGAAACACATAATGTACAATTGGAAATATCATCAACAATGTATGTGAAAGTACAGTAATGTTTTTTTCCATTCATAGATCATATGAGGTGATCACAGTGTGTATACAGAACCAGTATTTGTCTTATGAACTACAATTTGAAGAATTACAACAATCATTATCAAAGTCAAGTGTGCTGCCACCCACATAAAAAGAGAAAATCCCTAATCTTACATCTTTACTTTAATCAAAATCCAAGAGAAAGTGATGTATGTCTTTGGCAATGCT
>VUQR01021661.1:2955-14269 GCA_015108515.1 Hemichromis elongatus
CCCCCCCTCCTTGATCGAGTTACAAAAGCCGTAATCTGACTGGTGTCTTTATCTTGTCAAATCAGAACAGGGATAACTACATCCGCTCCTGCAAAATCCTCCCAGACGGTCGAACCTTGATTGTTGGAGGAGAGGCCAGCACGTTGTCAATCTGGGATTTGGCCACGCCAACTCCTCGCATCAAGGCGGAGCTGACGTCGTCCGCTCCCGCCTGCTACGCTCTGGCCATCTCCCCTGACAACAAGGTCTGCTTTTCCTGCTGCAGCGACGGCAACATCGTCGTCTGGGACCTTCACAACCAGACGCTCGTCAGGTAAGAAGCAGAAAAAGACAATAAAAAGTTGCCTTACCTCTGCAGGTAGACTGTAGTCGGAAGATGGCAGAAAGAGAAAGGTGAAAAAGAGAAGGTAAAATATTTCAGGTGGAGGAAGCAAAGAATAGTCAGGATAGATTATGATAAATATGTAAGAAGAGGAAGCGAGTGAGAAACTGTTGCAGTCTTTAACTAACACCGAGGTCAGGTGCAAACAAAGGGATAATCTAGCCACAGGGGATGCGAACAGGATAAAACGGCTCTGTTTTAGCAAAGCTGGGCTCAAATAAAAGGAAACGGGACGCGGAATGCTGTTGGGTTCTACGGGGAGGCAAGAATTAAAGCATATTTAATCTAACATGTCTACCAGAAAAGAAGCAGAGAAACATCAGGGAGGCAGAGTCCGCTTTGCTCGTGTATTCGGAGGGGTTCCAGTTTGGTGCTTAGACCCTCTTTCGTGTGCGTTTGCGTGTTCGTTGTCCCGGCAGGCAGTTCCAGGGCCACACGGACGGAGCGAGCTGCATCGATATCTCCAACGACGGCACCAAGCTGTGGACGGGAGGGCTGGACAACACAGTCCGCTGCTGGGACCTCCGAGAGGGACGCCAGCTGCAGCAACACGATTTCACTTCACAGGTGCGCGCGCACACGACACAAAACACACAATAAATGGTAATAGAAGCCTAATATTGCATCTTTAATACGATCCAACTCAATAAGGGATCGTGCACAGTAAATACAAGCGTAGAACAATAATCTACACTCACACATTTCGTCTCTCGTTTACTGTGGCGGCAGGACTACAGCTGACCACTGGTGTCAAATGAGTTTCGATCCACAGTGTAATGACTTTCTCTCTCTCTGCCGTCTTTCCTGAGATCTGTTTATTTCACTCTATATTTAGCTCGTTTATCTCACTCCACCCTTTCATTTTTCCTTTTCTCTACTTTGCACCTCGGATCTTTTGTTGTCCCATCATCTTTATCTCTTCTCTTTAACCCTTTAAGACCTACCATAGAACCAAGTCCGCCAGAGCTTATCTTTATATTTTACCTGCTGTGGTGACATTTTTGGGAGCATTTCAAGTTGTTATACATCAATACAACCGTTAGAGCCTAAATTTTAATAATATGTATGCACTCAGTCCATAGTAACTACATAAATAGCAAAAAAGTGCAATAAACTACAAAAAGATTGAAAATCATTTGTTTTTTGTTAAATTTCTCTAACTAGAAATATATGTAAGAGGTTTATCCCTCAAAACTGTAAATACAAAAAAGTTGCACAAAATAGTTTCCAACCACGGGAAATTTAATTTGAGTGTATTCATAGTTTTATAATTGAGATACCCCCATTTTTATATACTGCAGGAAAAAAAACGAAAATAAATATTATAATTCAAATTTGCAAGAAAAACTGCATGTGCATCAAAATAAACTATTTCCAGCAGTGCAGTTTGAGTTCTAAGCATCCCAAAAACTAAACAGAAAAACAAAGTCAAACATGACTTTTTAAAACACGAGAATAGGCTTACTAGGGAAGGTAAAAAAAAAACTACAATTTCTGCGAAAATGACGTCACTTCCGGATTCGGGCAGGAAATGGCGGACATGCGATAGTTCGTGCTAATGTCTAATCCAACGTAGGAAGTGTTATGTACAGCTGATCCAATCGGCAAAACGTGTTTCTGGAATATAATGTTTTTGTTGCTGCCAGTGGCTTTTGCGCAACTTTACGTGGAAGGAAACAGTGAGTTAGGACAAGCTGATGGCATAAGATGTAAGTAAGAACTCTCCGGTTTCATTTGCAAAAAAAATTATTGTGCTAGCTTACGTGGTTGCGGTTCTACAGGTATTTAAAAATAGTTAGGCAAAACCAGCGGTGCCGCTCTGACCAGTCTAAAAGGGCTAATATCCTATAATCCCTAGTTTTAAGTTCTTTTATCTGTCCTCCCTACTTCCTTCCATTGTTCTCTTTTCATCGACCTTACCTTCTTTCCAACCCCTCGCAGAAATCAGTTTTAAAAAAGTGAAAAGAAAAACAATACATCTTTGCCGTTCTCCCTTCTTCTCCCTCTTTGTTGCCCCTCATTTTGCTTTCTGCGTCGCTTTATCCATCTTCTTTCTCCTCCACCCGATCTCCAGATCTTCTCCCTGGGCTACTGTCCGACAGGCGAGTGGTTGGCTGTGGGAATGGAGAGCAGCAACGTGGAAGTCCTCCACGTCTCCAAACCGGACAAGTATCAGCTGCACCTCCACGAGAGCTGCGTTCTCTCCCTCAAGTTCGCCTACTGCGGTACGAACACAAGCGCTTTAATCCGTTCCTAAATCATTTGAATTCCAGCCAATGACTGACACGCGTTTGTCTTCTCCGCGCTCTTGCTTTGTTTGTTCTTCCCCTTTAGTGACTTTCTCATTGATTAACATGTGTTACTGTGGCTTTGCCGTTTCAGGGAAGTGGTTTGTGAGTACAGGAAAAGACAATCTGTTGAATGCATGGAGGACACCTTATGGAGCTAGTATTTTCCAGGTGAGAGATAAGCACTGGTGACGGGCTCTGATGGCGTTTATCCTGTGTGTGTGTATGTGTGTGTCTGTCTTTTGTCAGTGTGGCACAGGGAGAGAGTCTCTGCAACACAGAGCCTTCAAGGCAAAAGAGAGAAAGATGACAGGGTTCAAAGGGAGAGAGCGTGATAAACTACTATTTTTTTTCACTTTCAGATTTGTTGATCCAAGGTGACTTGTGGAGATTTATCAGATGGCGCAGACTGACACGCACACACACACACACGCACGAGTAAATCAAAACACAACAAACGCCATCTTTCCATTTTGTTCAGCTGCTTCGTTTGAGGAAATGTTGAAACATGAATATGCAGGGAATATTTTTAGCTGAGCCAGTACATCTGGGTGTGAATGAAACTTGAGCGATGGAGGCACATTTAAGCTTAGCATTTTGTTTGTGTGTGTGCGTGCGTGTGTAAAACAGTGTGGTTGTCATATTTCTGTAAGCTACAGTGGGCAGCAGGGTTGGCGGCTCCCGTCTCTCCCCGCGGACTGAAAGGAGAATACTGGCTATCTTGCTTTGTTATCCAAATGCCAAATGTTCCTCCTGCCAAACAGCTCCCTCCTGTCACTGTGTTAAACAGAGCTGCTCTCTCTCCCTCCTCCTTTCTGGTCTATCGCTGTCCTCTCCCGTTTGTCTCCTCGCCTCTTTTCAAAGCGCCGTTTCGCTCTTATTTTTCCTCTTTCTCTAGCCTCGTCTCTCTGTTTGTTGTTGTCCTCCCTCCCTCTGCGCTTGCTCATTTGTATCTCTTCCTCTAAATCTGCCTGTTCCCACTCTCTTCTTTGACCTTGTCCTTTTTAATCGCCGTCCTTTGCTTTCATCGCCTTCCTTTACCTTATTTCCAGTATTCCCCTCTTTCTCGCTTTCGTTCACGTCCTTTAGCTGGTGTGTGGCATCGCTCCCTTTGTTTGGCTTCTCTCAAGGGAAACTGGAAAAGGACAAAGGTCATAAAGAGTACAATCCAATCAACATATGCAGACTGAAAGAAAACAGACGGAACAGCGGAGCGGTCCGACGAGGGCGACTTTTGTGCAATGCAAAAGTTGTTCTCTTAAGCTGGTGAATTCATAGAAGCGACTTTGCAGTGCACAGGGAGAACACAGACATCCACTTGTTTCACTGTCCAGCCTGCATTCACACCATGAAGGTTTCCCCTCTTCCTTTTTTTTTTTTTTTTTCAGCTTTTATTGAGCTGTTTTTCGCACCGAAATGCCAAACATTCTCTCGTCCTGGCTCGTCTGTTTTCAGCAGTATTGGTTCAACAAAACAAGCTATGTTATCCTTTTGAAATGGTGCTTTTTTTTTTTTTTTATAAATGTTCATTCTCCCTGCTATTCATCCTAAATAAGACAGTTAAACGGCACATTAGGTGAAAATCGGTGCTGCCGGGCACAGTCCTGCAGATATTCTAATCGTAGACGGTAAAACAGAAGAGGTCCCGTGGTGGCGTGCAGCTTCACATTTTCAATCACAAAGATGTTTTTAAATGATGATGCTTATTTTTAGCTTACTAACTAAACCACAGACATCTCTCGATTACCAGGCTGGACTGGATCCGCTGTGTTCTCTTCCTAAGCACACCCTCAGTTTCCTTTTTAAATATCACCAAACTCAAACAAACCCTGTGACAGAAAATGTGGAAAAAGGAAAAATTCACAGACAGAATCGGAGTTTTAGGTCGAGTTTACCTCTGTGTTTTTCCAGTGTGTGCTTTACTTTTCTCATCTTCAAACTCATCCTTTAGCCTGTCACTGCACCCCCCCACCTCCAACGCCCCTCCCGCCTCCCTTTCTGCTATCTTGTTATAGTTTGAGGATTCCTGTGTGAAATGGCCTCTCACCAGTGCCCTGATGATTGACAGCCCGGCTGAGCTTGTAGCGGGGAAAGGAGGAGAGGGCAGAGAAGTTTAGAGAGGCGGAGGAGGAGTCGACACGAGAGCTGGGGCCTGAGTGAAAGGGGAGCCTAAGAGGATAGAGAGTCGTGGTGGAGGAGGAGAGTCTGGGAGGAAGATAAATGATGATGGAACAGTAGGGGGGGAAAGGAGGTGGGGGTGGTTAGGAGTAGCTTTAGATCATCCAAAGCCAGGTGCCCGGGTCTGGCTTTCGGATACAGGGGGGAAAAGAAAGCGAATAAAAGGGAAGGATTGTGCATTTCTCCAGTTGAGGCTAGCAGGCTTATGCTGCTTAAAACCCGGAGTTAATGTGGCAGTGTCTCACACTGGAGCAGACGAGTGAGTCAGCATCCCTGAGCTGTGGAGTTGTCTGTTTGGAAATAATTGCCGACTGTTTTGAAATGCAAATATGTCTTGTATGATTGAGTATTAAATGATGAGTCACATCTTTTCTAACATCTCTTTGTGTTCCTTTCTCTCCATCTGTCTTCATCCATCTATCATCACATCCCTCTTGCTTTCCTCTCTCAACCCCCCACCCCACCCCACCGGTCTGCATCTCTCGAACACTCCCAGTCCAAGGAGTCTTCATCAGTGCTGAGCTGTGATGTCTCCCCAGACGACAAGTACATAGTAACTGGCTCTGGGGACAAGAAGGCCACGGTGTACGAGGTGGTGTACTGAGGGCCGGGACAAGATGGGAAGAGACAAGGTGGAGATTTTAGGGGCGGGACACTCTGCCAACCACTCCTGATCCTCATTATATCAGCAACAGCAGCACCTCCGTCTCAGTCGTCTCGAGTCCTCCTGTCTCCTACCCCCAAAACATCACCCCTCCCCCCTTTTTTTTTTTTGCTGTGATGTAAGCTACTGTGGAAGCTCCCAAATGCCATCTCCCCTCCTCCCCCTTCCACTTTTAGCCCAAGGATGAGGCATGATAGCACAGAGAGAGAGAGAGAGAGAGAGAGGCAGAATGGGAAGCAGCAAGATAAGAAGGACAAAGGAAAAGGGCGGTGGAGCATGAAGATAAAGTTTGGAGGAGAAAGAGGGAAAGACGAGGAGAAGAGAAGGAGTGAGTGCAGAAGGAAGAAATGAAAGGGAGGAAGAGGACGATGAGGAGGAGGAGGAGGGAGGAGAGGGAGGCAGGGTAATTAGGGCTGTTTCCTGATTAAGAGCTCAGTGGAAGGGAGGCCCCCAGAGGAGGCGCGGAGCGGCACTGTGGGAGCGCCAGCCAGGAGCACTGATACCACACAATCGATTCATTAGCCAGACAGTGGAAGCCTTAATGAGGCTGACGCCGCAGCTCGATCTCCCCAGCGAGAGGTGTCAGGAGCTGGGGAATGATGACGCTCCGAGACGGAAGGGGGCTGCTTCAGATATCCACATACACTGACGTGAAACATAGACCTGCTAATATACACACACACACCAGGCTAGAATACACACACACACACGTTCGGTTCCATCCCCTTGAGGTAATCGTATGAAGAGAGAAACACACACAACACATAGAGCACCCAATTAAACATTCACCGCAGCGCTCCCCGTCTTACTGCTAATATCTATTTTATTTTGGTCTGACAAAGGCAGCGTCTAATGAGCAGCGGAGTCAGTGGGATTCTCCCAGGGCCCAGAGACACAAACAGAGAACATCAGCCGAGCTGTTCATTCTAATTCCTCTGGATTGTTCTCCTGACACCGGGCGCTGCACTCACTCTCATTAAAGGCGCTGTCAGCTAGATGAAGTAGCAGCACGCCAGCTTCACTGTAAGGCAGACGAGGGGGCAAATTAACACCACACGTTTACGCTATCATCAGCAGCCGACTAAGCAGCGACTAATCCGATTTCCTTTCAGATTTTATGCAACTAGTTGCCGTTTTCATTTACGGACGACATTACATGTTTATCAGAGTCATTATCTCCATCTCTGCCTGCCTGCTTATGTGCTAGTGTTCAAGTGCTCGGGCTAATTCTTGTTTCATAAGCTATTGATTTCTATTAATTGAGATGCTAAACACCTTAAAGAATTTTTTACATTTCGACTTGCTCACTGAGATTACGATTAGAAGATTTATGCCACTCTCATGTCTGTAATGCAAGGGTAGAGTCGCCGCAAGCAGCCTTCAAATGTAGCTTAGCCAACAGATGGAAAACAGGTGCCCAACAGAACATTTTACTCTTTTAAACACGTACAACTCGTTATTTATATATATATAATAGTGCTCTGAAAATAACTTGTGTCAGTAAGAATGTTATGAGTATTGTCCACGAGTTCAGTTTCTTTTGGCCCATCGATGCCGCACCGGCCGCTCTGCCTGCACACAGCTCCATACCGCATACCGTGTAGGGGAGAGCAGAGTGTCGTGATTTATGAGCTGAATCATCACTATGCAAACACATTTTAATGACAGCTAAATCACTGTGATTTTTACTTTCCACTAATTAGTTAGAAACGCAACTTTCAGCCTTTCGTGCATTTTAAGACTAGGGTTTTTTTGGAGACCTGGAGTATAAATGTGCCGGCCTTTTTGGGGTCAGCCTCTGGTGTTTAAATGTGTTACAGGCTATAAATAAAACAGACGTGACAGTCAACACAAAAAAAGGGTTCAGATGTTTTTCAAGGTGCCTGTTTGTTAATTTAACACAGATCGCTAAACTTACAGGACAGAAACAAAATATGGATCCTATCAGGATAGTATTGATCCAGTACCTGTACCAGCACTGGTATCGATACTATGGGAACATTCAGAAAATACTTCCACGTCAGTGCTGCAGGAGATAAAGCTACTGAGGGATCATATCAGAGTGTTGCAACATCTCCCTCTCTGCAGCCTGTGAATTTTCAAGTGTCTGAACCGATATATTATTGAAACGGGTGTTAAAAACCAGCACAAGCGTAAAGTCGGCGAGCATAAATGTGTCCTTATGAGTTGGTGAATTTGCCTTCCATGATTCAAATGAAGTTTGGCCAGATGCTTCTCCAGATTGGATGCGTTACCATGGCCACCTTCGCATTCAGCACCGCAAATGTCACAGAGGGCGTCGTCTGCGTCGCATGACCACGCCCGAGGTGGATATCGGGTGTGGTCATGCATATATCGCATCAGATCGCTCAAACGCTGCTGACGTCGAGGTTAATCCTTTCTCCCCTTTTCTGTCTGTGGGCTAAGCTTATTAGTGGTCCTGACCAATAGCAGGTCAGGACCAAACAAAGATGTTTCTCGCTGTGGGCTACGCTACGTAGTATTCTATTCTGAAGTATTCTAGCACGTTAGATGGCTTACACTTGGCTTTTTTAGGGATAAACGCATGAGATATTCATGAGCATTGGAGATGCTGGTAAGGAGTTTTGGGGGGGGGTTTTCTTTACCTTTCAGACAGAGTTAGGCTGCCCGTCCTCATTTCTGTGTACTAAGATAACAGGCCTTGTAATTATTGTACAGACATGAGAGTACTATCAGTCTTTCTAATTCTTGTTATGACAGCAAATAATAAAAATGTCAAGCAACTTCTTTAAATATAATCCTTACTTTTGAATCCTTGTATTATACTCCAAACAGGCAGGCAAACTGTATATCGGAGCTCTCTGCTTCTGTAGAACACGCATCACCAATGTTTAGACTAAAAAAGGCACATTTCAAAATTTTCTTTGACTTCTCGTTTATTTCTGAATATATATATTTTTTTTAATAGTGACTGCTTGTCTTATGTAATGATGTGTTTCTGTATCGGGGTTGCCTGTGATCATGTGGAGGAATGCACTCGCACATCAAGAGGAGCACAGGTGGGACTTGGTGTTTTTTTTTCTTTTCTTTTTTTTAAATCAGGGTACCTTTTATTCTTGGTAATGGTGATGGGCGGAGGGTGTACAACATCAGCAAACCAGTGTAAAGAAAAAAAAGAGCTCCTCTGCCCCACTCTCTTTATTCTCCCCCTTTTTTTTTTTTTTTTTCCCCCAAAGTGGTAGTGCGTGTATTTTAGTCTGTTTTCAGTCCTTACTGTGTAGTAATAAGCCGTTTCTGTTGAGTCTGTGGACCGTGTACAACGGGCGTTGGCTGCAAAGTGAAAATATAGATTTAGCCATTGATTGATCGATCGAGGTTCCACTTTTTATTGCATGTTTGTTGCATTAAAGCTCCACTGCTGGTAGAACTAAATCAATCTGGTTTCGTTCGGTAAACACAGCGAACGGTCTCACGGCCGCAGTTTTACACAAGGAAATCTTAGCGCGACAGTATGCAACCGAGCTCATCTGTATAAAATGTCGGCAAGACTCTTCCAAGCTTCTTGCTGCAGCACTAGTGCAGAATGGGAGATTTACGAGAGACTTCTGAGATGGCTCGTGTACCAGCCAGGAGTCAGAGATGATCTGTACAGTTAATGCCTTTGCCTGCCTCTTTCCCTTTCTGCCCGACAGCCACGGGCAAATCTAAACGATATTCTCATACACAAGCTTGTAATCTACTCAAAATGATGCTGTATAATGGCTATGCATTTGGTGGTATAGCATAAATATTTGAGACATTGTATTTGATACTTTTCTTTAACAGTAGGTAACACGTCTCCCCTGCTTGTGCTTCTCTGTTCCAGCAGTGTTCAAAACTTATTTTCCCCTCCATTTTACAAGTTCATGTAAAGTTTCTCTTTTAAAAAGCCAAGGAACTTCCTCCTTTCTTTTTTTTTCTTTTTCTTTTTTTTTTTTTAAACTGGGTCTTCCCTCCTGAAGTGTTTTCCCATGTGCTGTAAAAGAAATACTATGTGTGAGAAATAAACCAAACTTGTGTTCATCCTTTCCAGTGTCGTCTGTGTCAGTTATTTGACCGTGGGGATGGCAGTGGGTGCTCCGCTTTTGGTGTAAATTTTAACATCTTTAGAAATGAAAGCTCAGGAAAAAAAAACAAAAAAAAACGAGGCCAATGCAAAAAGTTCCCCAACATGCATCTCCTCCCTCTCTATTGTCTCTGTAACAGCCTCAGGTAACAGAGGTGAGAAAGAGGTGACGGCGTGCTTTTGTTGAAGATGGATGGCACTACCTAGATACACAGGGGACCGACTGCACTGTGGAGAAGAAAGCCCGATCCTAATTGACTAATTAAATTAACTAAATTAATTAACTTTCGTATTAGCAGTTTTTGGGCTTGGGATTATCCCAGCTGTAGTAGGTTGAGAGACGGGGTACACCCTGGACAGATTACTAGTCTACCACAGGCCAACACAGAGAGTCAGCCAACCATTCACAATGACATTCACATGGTAAAAATTCACATTTTAAACTATTTACTTATCTCCACTTTGTGATGATGGACATAAAATTAAGCTGTAAAACAATGGCTCACAGTGCGTCTTAAAGACAATCACTGTGGGCTGTGGAGGGAAACTATATTAGGTATATCTATGCAACGGCTCATTAATGCAACCATCTGATCAACCAGTCACATGGCACAAACTAAATGCATTTAGGCATGTAATCATGGGCAAGACAAGTCTGCTGAAGTCCAAACCGACTATCAGAACGGAGGAGAAAGGTGATTTAAGTCTCTCTGAATGAGCCAAGTTTGTTGGTGTCAAATGCAGGGTTCATACACGTTTTTCAGCGTCAAATTCAAGCACTTTCAAGGTCCATTTTCAAGTTTTCCAGCACATTTACACAAAAAAATCCGAGACAGATGTTTGTTTTTTTAAGTTGAAACTAAATCCAAACTATAACTGTAAGATCGCTAACATCGCCATCTGTATTATTGCTCAAGTCCTAAATGATCACCTTTAAATCGTTTGTGCTATCAACCTCATGTACAGTAAGACAGGCTTTGAACAGATGACATACTCAGTTCAATTTAACATATAAGACTTTAAGAATGCTCAAGCATCTACCTAATATCTATTCATTTAATCTATCATCTCTGATAATATTAGTACAGTTATTATGTATTTTGTTCATTTCCCTTAAATAAACAGGCAATCTTAAGGATATAGGAAATATTCCTATACAAAAAAACAGTTATTCCACTTTTTTCAACAAAAATTTTACCATGTATTTCAATGGGAGGGTCACTCGGGGCTTGGATTGGCTGGTCGCTACGACGGCCAGCCAATCCCAGCGCACGTCCTCTGGAATGTGGGCGGGGCTTAGCGCCGGAATTCCTTTGATCTTAAAATCGTTCAGCTATGAGCATCCACACTGCAGTTTCTTCAGAAAATGCATTACATAAAAGTTAAAGACGAGAAAAGTAGAAGCAGTCATGTTCAAAAGAAGAGTAATCTAACGGTGGTTGAACGGTCTCTCTACGTCGAAAGGTGTGGGAGGAGATAGGTGCCAAAAAACGTACGGAATAGATAATGCAGATGACACCCAACTTTATCTATCCATGAAGCCAGATAACACACACCAATTAGTTAAACTGCAGGAATGTCTTAAAGACAAAGTTCTGGATGGCCTCTAACTTTCTGCTGCTTAATTCAGATAAAACTGAGGTTATTGTACTCGGCCCTGAAAATCTTAGAAATATGGTATCTAATAAGATTCTTTCTCTGGATGGCATTACCTT
>VUQR01021662.1:9067-29234 GCA_015108515.1 Hemichromis elongatus
AAATTGACCCACCAAAAAAAAAAAAAAAAAGTGCAATAGTGTTTTCATACAATGACAGGCAGGCTCACCTACAGCTATTTACCTCACGGTTTAGTGTTTTAGCAAACATGGTTTTAGTAGGAGTAGTTGTGATCTCCACAGGAACACTTTGTCACGCCTGTGTACTATGCAGCAGTAGTTCTGTGGGGCAGAGCTTGCAGGCCCTGGTGCAGATCATCTTTCGTTCACAGAGCACCGAAAGCACCGCGTTCATTGAGCTGTGCGCTGCAGGAGCTAAAACACCACGCTGTCATTGCCATCCAGATCCTTTACAGGTCATTCCTCGTGACTCAGTTTGGATTTATTTTACGCTGATTTCAAAATAACATAGTGTAAACAGAAAGTCGGCTAACTTTCAGCAATGCTCTAAAAATGATTCACAAGAACGTGACGAGTCAGAGTTACTTTGCCGGGGTCACTTTTCCCTGTTTAGTCACTATTCAAGAAAGCTGTTACAGCATCCATATTTTAGCCTGACATCATATAACAGCTGTCCTGAAGATAAACCTCAGAGAAGTCTGTAAAGGTGCTGAATCAACCAACGCTTCTCCTTGTACTTTTTCTTTCCTGAATTTGCTGTTTTATTTGCTTTTCTTTTTTTTTTTTATTCTGACAATCAGCAAACACCAAAAGCATCAAATGCACACACACATACTACAACAGCAGTGTCACTGTATATCCTCAAGATAGCAGCCCGAGTTGCCCTTCTACATATCTTGGGGATCTTTAAAGTCACTTTGGACTCCATTTAAAATATCATTCGATTTTTTTTCTTCGTTGTTTCTGATACAGTTGCACTGCAAAGATGTCTTTCTATTGCTTGCTCTCTCTTCTCGTAAAACCACGTGACTTTCGATGACATCAGAGCTTCGCCTGTTGTCACAAGCCAAACAACCGTGAAGTCACTGTTGAGCACGTTTGATGTCACGCTCCCACGTGTGAGAGTGTGTCTGCTCTTCAAGCAATAAGCCTTATTTAAATATCATCTTCTTTAGATTTCTGTCTTAGGGGTTTCGGGTCAGCGGCAACTAGTCTGACATTGAGGAAATACATTTTACTTTAATGTAGAAAAGTTGACGTTACCGCTTTCATTTGTGTCTCCTTTGAAGATGCGAGCAGTTGCTTAGCTTGACCACATTGACTCAAAACAGAGGAGGAATCTGTGCACCATGTGAAAATATAGACTAAAACATCAAACTACAAATGTTTGCCTATTTTGCCATGGAATACGTCAAGATGTAACATACAGTGGTCTTTAAGGGTGCTTGCATTAAGATGTTATCACCTTTAGAGAGAGACGGATTGTCTGTTTCCCACAGTCTTTATGCTAAGATATGTGCTACCTTCATGTTATGCTACAATAACACTATGTAAAAGAGAAGAGACAATGTCCAAAATTATTGTAACTGTGTGTGATAAACTTCCGGTCGGCCTTTAAAAGGCTGCTTTGAAAACGGGGATCAGATCATCCTTTGTACTGAATATGAGTCAAGTTGGCAGTTGCATGCAACTGATTTGTGATAATATGGAATTTGCTTTATATCTGTGTTTATAAATTTGACATAAATTATTTGCAAACCCTCTCCAATCCATCTGAGAGTAATTGCAGTCAGTCTCAGTCAAATTGCAATTGTTTGGAGACAGGGAATCACCTTGCGGTCAAATGTGATTAAGAGTGTAACTTCTTGAAGTCGATCTCCAAATACAAAAAAATAATCAATGCAATCAGTGGCCACAAGGAGGATGTTGTCCTCTTTTCCTCTAGAGTGACTGAGCCGTTATACAAACTTGAGAGTGGTACCGCGCTTTTCATCAAACTCTCTTAAACAGTCTATTAATGAATTTCTAAGGCAGCACTAAAGGTTACGTATTTCCTCTTATGTCATTCAGGTTGTTTTTATTGCTCATTTCAGTGTAACCTCAGTGCCCATCCATATTATGGGCATGAGTCATAATAAATCATCTGGTTGGCTCTAAATATAGACTTTTAAATTTTTACAATTTGTTTCCCATTGTATCCTAATAGGGTTTAGTTTAGTTTAGTTTAGTTTATTTCCATTTGTGTTTTTTTTTTACTGCCTTTTTTCGTGTCTTATGTTTTATGAGGAGAGAGAGCAGTCACATTTGTTTGCCTTTGGTGGAGAAATGTCTTGTATTGTGGCTGTGGGTAGGGGGAAAAAAAGGCCTCTCATGGGTTTTTGGAAGTGACATGAAAAAAATGTCATAGCATAAAAAGGTTTGTGGTTAGCTTAAAACTATTTTGAAATTGTTAGATATATCAATAATGAGGATAAATATAATGCCAAATATTCAGTATTTGTACAGAAATATACATATATAAATATATAATATATGCCTAATTTAAATGGAACTATTTTCCACTCTTGACCATATTTTTGTTGTTTAATGTTTCTTTGTCAACATTATTTTATAAGCTCTTCAGATAGCATGCAGGATAGTGAAAATGAATGTATTATTTAGTGTTTCATTGCTGGTCAGTATTACAGCATTCTACAAATCAGTTTGTGTTTGTAGGATTCATTTAAGCTGAATATTTCATTTCTAGAATTTTGTTTATCTATAAATGAATTGTAAACTTTCTTTTCTAAATGCAAGGTTTTGAAACGGTTTCAACAGTTTATATCATTTTATTATTTCCCTGCTTATCAATGTGGTTCAGTATACTTTGCCTCTTCTAAGTACTGCTATCAACCATCTGTTGTAAATAATTATGCAAATTAAACTTTTTGAAGAAAACAGCATAGTTGTAAGAGTGCTTCACGATCTCTCTGTATTCATCAAATGGAAAGGGTGCAGTTGTAGCACAGGCACAAGGGGGGTTTTTAGCTGATAGCCTGGGTTGTTTATGAAGAAATACTGATGTATTATTTATCCAAACTGCTGGCTAAATAGGTAAATATGATGGAAAATACACATCATGCTCCCAACTTAGTCACACTGTTTTGGGTGTTGAACAGTACAGCAGCTCCTTTTTCTGTGCTGCCCAAGCAGTTCCACCTTTAGCTTAAATCATAAAACTTTTTTGTCTAAGAAGTATAATGAAAGAGAAGAAACGAAGTGCTAAGTAATGTGGACGGTGGATGTTGAAAAGTAAATATATTAAATCCTCCTATGGTGCTTGATTAGCCCAACTGCTCCTAGTTGACTTAATTTTGGCATATTTTGTCTTTTGTTCATCCAAATGAAAGACATGAGTTTTCAAATGCTCAAATTCAAGCTCAAGTCACGAGTAAGTGGCTAAAAAAATGAAGCAAAGTTAAACGTGACAAAAACTGCAGTTTCTCTACTGGCCATTTGTTGCTCTAAGAGCATGTCAGTTCTTATAGACTCCACGCAATTTTCTTTTGAGTACGACATTCAGACTGGCCTGAAGATCAATGTCAGAAAAACTGAGGTGATGCGGCTGAACAACCGACAAGAACATCCACTGCAGCTACAGGGGGAAGACTTGGTGGAAACCGACCACATCGTCTACCTAGGAAGCATAGTCAACAGCGATGGTGGCGAAGATGAAGGCGTTAGGAGCCGGATCAACAAAACAAGGTTTGCATTCTACATCCTGCGACCCATCTGGAACTCCAAAGCCTTACGTCAGCACAGCAAGATCCGCATCTTCAACACCAGTGTGAAAGCAGTCCTGCCGGATTGGGTCCGAGATGTGGCGGGTGACCAGTACCATTACCAGCAAGATACAGATTTTCATCAACAAGTGCTTGCAACACATCCTCAACATCAGATGGCCTGAGAAGCTCTCGAACACAGACCTGTGGAAGAGAACCAGCCAGAACCCGGTCGGTCAAGACAACAAGAAGAGAAAATGGGGCTGGATAGGCCACAACTGTTCGACAACGTCACAAAGCAAGCACTGGACTGGAACTCACAAGGAAAAAGGGAAGTGGGGAGACCCAAACAGACATGGAGAAGATTTGTCGAGAGTGAAGTGAAGGCCGCCGGAATGACGTGGACCCAGCTGAAGAGAACGGCCCAGAACAGAGTCCGTTGGTGTGGTGTCGTTCCGGACCTATGCTCCACCAGGAGCCTGCAGGAAAATTGCTTGAATTGATTGACATTACATTGCTACAATACTTTTTGGTCTGTGGACATAAACTACAGTTTACTAAGAGAATAAATGATATGAAATTAAAATGACAAGTCCATAAGAGTTTACGAACAGACAGTTTTGTGCATTATGGTAGGTTACCTCCTTCATTTGGATATTTGAGTTAGGGCCCTGGCCACGTTGACCAACATCCCAACAAGCACTGAATTAACCTCACCTCCTACTTATTAAACTGGACTTGACATTATAGTGCTGTTTTGCATTTTGGGTAATTTTTAATGGAAACTGACAAATAATACGACCTGCTTTGTGGTATAGATGGTCAAAGAAGTTTGGGCTTCAGTTTTGATGAACAAAATTCAATGATTTTATCAATTTTTCCACTATTAGTTCTATTAGTCTGTTATTTAGAACAAATCAGCGGGTATGTGTGTTTAATTTACTGCATACAATTTATGTATGGAGTCTACTAACCAAGGCCACTACCCACTCTCATCCACATGAGGTAACTTCTGGCTGCAAAGACTCTCACAAGGTCACAGTAGCTAAGTTTCCGTTTTATATTCAGGAAGTCATATTAACATGTCATCAAACAGGGCTAATCGAAATGAAAGGTGTGCAGGGGAACCATAAGCATATAGATAGCTTTAAAGGTAATAAATGAATTATCTTCAGGTTGTTGGACCAGAACAGGATGGTCTGAATATATCAGAAGCTGATAGTGGTTGAATAAACACAACAAAACTCTCCAAACACTTCACTTTTAATTAAAGAAGTGGTCTTTATTACAGCAAATAAGCCAAACATTACAGACAAGAATAATTATGAACCATGAATATCAACTCTATAGTCAGACTGGCCTCTCATCCAGACACCAGCTTCATTCACTACTCTTCAGAGCCAATATTTCAGATTTAAAGAGGAGGAGTCAATTGCCTCTTAAGAAGATTTGTTTCTTAGTTTTCCTTTAAGTGTGTAGTTAAGAGGCTTTACATTTTGTGTTCACTTTCTGCTCTCACTGATTTATGCATGTAGCAAAATCCATCGTCGCTAAACATAAAATATGACTGGATTACTATTACACCATGCTTTTCTCTCTCCCTTCTTTGGATCAGACCAGAAATCAGAAGTAACAAAACTGAAGGCTGATGTTCCACCAACAGAATCATGTTCTGTATTCAGTGAAAATTATATATATATATCTGTCAATACTTGAATTTGAATCCTCCAAAACAAGAGTACAATCTGTATCTTTTTTATCTACACCAGAACAAATGTTCTGACATTGCATCCATTATCTAAATCTCTACTGTTCACCCAACAATAGAGCCTTTTAGAGCACTCTATTTACAATAACATCCTTATGAGTAGGGCTGCTCTTGCTCCAACAAAGTGGAACATCTGAAATGTTATTTACAATAAAGTTGTTTTTTTTTTTCTGACTCAGTTTGTTCACAAACAGAAATACATCTGATATTCTGTAAGCTTGTAAAGCCTCACAAAGAAGCATTCTGATGAGTAAAAACACAATGAATCACGGTCCAAAAGGTATTCAGAACACTGATCGTTCATGAGAACGCATTCAACAAAGCCCTGGGTGCGATCTAAGATGCTGTAAAAACGCTTGTATCAAGGAAATTCAAATGATTAGGCACAATATTTTTTTTTGTATCACAGTCCTGCATGTTTCACTCACTAAGCCTGTTTTTGCATCACTGAGTCAGTGTGTATTCAGGGATAATGGTGGGCAGGATACGAGGATGAAGATAAACAGCTTATCCCGACTAAGACGTGAAGAGGGATAGGCGCTATTATCCAAAATACTCCGTGCATATAAATGCACTGAATTTCTACTGACCACAGACAGCGCAATGGGCTCATACACAAATAAACCACAGTAACATCACAGAGATTCAAGAAGTGAAAACAAAGACAATATTACTGAATTCCACCTAAATACTGAAAAACTACTTCTAAAGCTTTAATATACAGCTTCAATCAGGGGTTCTTAAACTCTTCTTCATGGACCCAAATTGGGCAGATGTAATCTGTTATCTTGGGACCCATTACAGGCCTCAATAAATCAAACTAATACTCTCAAGACTCCAGAGGAAACAGACTTGCAGCCCATTTTGCGTCCCCGTGTACGGTTTAAGAAACGTTGGTGGGCAAACATGGAATGAAAAATGATTGTTCTTACAAGCAATGCAAGTAAACAAACAATAAATACAAACAATGTGCCGTATCCATATAGACATATTTACACAAAGTCTTTGGCTTATGAAGAAACATCAGCTACAAAATAAGAATATTACAACAAAGAGAAAAGTGTTGGCCACCAGTGCACGAAACAAATGAAGCCTGGGGTCAGGTCACTTCCAATTCCATTCAAGCCATACTGTAAATGGAAACTGTCATTTAATCTTGCCATCAAAGAATGTGTCATTTCAGTCTTTTCTATGGGCGAATGAGCAGATTTTTTTTGTCATGTCCAAAATCTCTTTATATTTGTGGTTTGTTTTTTCCATTTATGTACAGGCTGAATTGAAAGTGCATTGGGCCCAGCCCTGAAAAGAACATGATTCGGCTAATGTCACAGTCTAATGTACAATGCAGACTGCAAAAGTCTAACCAGTAGATAAGTACATGATACTACAAAAAATAAAAAAATAAACTGAAACAGTGACACATAACACACTTGTTTTAAAACAAAAAGCATAACATAATATTTGTCAAGTTGCAGCTAAATGAATATTATTAAAAAAAATCTAAAAGCCTAATAATCTTGATGTAAACTTCCTGTTTTTCTTTTGTTTCCTGGTCTTGATTGGCCTTTTGCAATCTTGCTTTTACTTTATTTAATAAGGACAATAACTTTTTTTTCTGTTTTCTGATAATCAACTGTGTGTAACCAGTGTAAAATGGATTCATACTCGTTGATAATAACGTACTGACTTGATGTTCGCTAAAGTCATTTGAAAGATGCACGAAGCAGAAACAGAACCATTCACAGAGTTTCTATAACTTTCAGTTGTTCACCTGCTCTCATACAAAAGTATTGGCTGTATATACTACAAATATCACCATGATGAGATGCCCAATACAGTTAAATTAGTCAGAAATCAGCGTGAGAGCAGGAATGTCGGGCCACTGAAAACTTGCAGTTTATCAATAGCTGCTTGCAAGGGAGCGAGCGAGCGAGAGAGAGAGAGAGAGACATCTACTGTAGACAGGAAGTACTGCAGCTGAAACAGCACAAAGCATCAAGTCCATGGGAGGTGGCTGTGGTGAGAGGCTAAATGTTTTAAATGGGGCCCGAAGCATACAGGGGCCCGGTGGCACTCAAAAAGCTGTACAATAAGCAGAAAGGAGTGAAAGGAGTAACATCTCCTCATCTCCATCGCATTTCCTGTTAAAGGTCTAAGCATTTCCCTTTGTTTAACAACATGTACAAGGAGCCCGTTTTACTCGCGCCTTTTGTAGAGACGCAAGATGGATGCTACACAACGGCTGCCACAAAGGGGATCGAGACCAAGCAAAGCAAAGGATCAAACACACAAGATGTGAGCAGATGTTCTCCGACTCCTCATTCTGCCCTTCACTTAGGACGACTCGATGAACTCCAATGCCAGGTCGTAGCAGAACCGATACTGTTCCTGCAAACAGACACACACACAACCTTAATTAAACATGTGCACTGTCACACATTCACAGTTTGGCTAAATTGAAATAACAACGTAATGCGTTCATGAGCTCTTTCTCACTTTGCAGAAAGTATTTATGGTTAACTCACCGGAGTATCCACCATGTTAGGTTTGCTATTCCTCAAGGTCTTTACAGCGTGGAAAACATCCACCACACTCTGTCTCTTGGCCATCTCACACACAATACTGCTGGCACAGAATACTCCACTACGCCCACCTCCATTTCTACAAACAAACATAACAGAATACAAGATGATACGGCGCAAAAAGCACAATTTTAATATTTCATTTGTAGTTTTTCCAACTCTCGTGCAGGGCTGATGATTTTGATCAGCTCTTTGTTTTGTGCGCACTCACAGGCAGTGCACAATGGTTCTTCCCTCTCCCTCCTCCCCTTCACGCTGCCACTGGTCCACCTGAAGGATCAGTTTGAGGAAAGAGCGTTTGGACGCGGGGACTTCTCTGTGCCCCGACCATCCCAGGTACTGGAACTGACGAACCATCAGATAGCCTTCCTGAGGCTGGAATAAGAGACAGAATCAGAAAAAACTGATTAAGCCACGTCAAAAACTGCAGATCCTCAAATGGCCACTTGAGGCTAACTCCAAAAGCGAGTCAATCCTGATAGGCGAAACGTCGAAATGTCAAAATTAAAAGCAGAAAGACTACAGCTAGTGTCTCCTTTCACAAACTATTTTAAATATATATGAGAGGGGAGGTATGTAAAAGAGGTATGTATTCTTCCAGTTAATTTTCCCAGTATGTATTTTTTCAGTTAATTGGTTATATGAATTTTAATGACTATAGTGTGTTTTAACATGCTGTAGTTTTGGCCATTTTAAAAAAGGTCACTCTTGAAAAATAAGACGTTGTTTGAGATCGATTCATTGAGATTTACCAGTATAAATAAAGGTGAAATAAAACAATAAATAAATAATGATAGAAACATTGCATGTTTCTGACTGCCCACCCTGGTGAGGTTGCAGACTCTGAAGAGCCGGCTGATAACATCACATTCCATCGAGCACGACATACATTCCACCTGGACGGGACCGTAACGCAGCATGCCTTCCTCTGGCCAGTACTGAGGACAACCCTGAGAGAGCACAGTTACAGCATTTAGAAAAACACGGTTACACATTCAGAAAAAATAGAGACAAATACAAAGGACATACAAAGCATCCCTGAAGGACAAAAAAAACCCCCTAAAATTAAATGTGCTGATGAATTTTGGTGAAGACTGCTGGATGTGTGCAGGATTTTTTTCCCCCTCCATCTTTCTTTTACAAGTTTATTAGATGTAAATAATCTTATATAACACATGTGCGATTACTGTAAAAAAAGACACAATTCTATGCTAAGAAACACAGCAGAACATTATGTAAAATACCTGAGCCAGGTCAATCTCATTTAGCATCACCAGGCTGGTACATCCATAGTCGTAAACTAGGCGCCAAAAGTCTTTGACGGTGTTGGGCAAAGGATGCTGGGTAACGATGAATGCAGCAGGCTGTCTGTAGCTCTAAAGAGAAGAAGAGAGACAACAAAAGTGATCACCGACAAAGAGGAATGTCTTCATGATTAAATCAAACATTCTGAAACTGTGCGTTAGGTTTTTTATTTTGTAAAACATCTTAATTTTGACTGTCCAACAGGACGTCTTTTTCTCACATGTGCACATTAAAACACTAACAGCAGAGTAGGGCCGCACAGTATGTGAGACATGGGAAAGCAAGCATAGTTAAAAGGTGACGCTGGTGTGACGATCATGCAGCGGGTCGATTAACTGTGAGGGTCGGGAACATGCACAAGACTCCGCATACAACAAAAACTACATTTAATGGGGTCAGTTAACTTCATGTTCAGTTAGCTCAGGAAGAGAAACTTCCTCAAAGTTCACATAAAAAAAAGAAAAAAAAGAATCAAAAACTAACTGATCTGAATGTGAACCGAGCCCACTTCGGCTTGAATGAAAATGTACAGCCAAACGTGTGACGCAGGTGTGACTGATTGGTGACAGAGAATCTAATGTGAGGGTCGGGCACAGGTTTAGGATTTAGGGTGTGGATGTCGTTCACGAAAATGAATCTGGTGGCAGAACAACACTGAAGCCATGAAACAAATCCAGTATTGGAGACTTGAAGTAAAATCCCATTACCTGGAACTCTTCTGACAGCTTGGTTAGAGAGAGGCCAGAGGTGAGTAACTAAACTTTAAAGTAAACGCCTAAAACTTGACTGAACTCTAGAAATTTTACAGTATTTTGTCCAACAGCTTTGTTGGTGAGAAGCCAGGTTTGTTCCCACAACATGCAAATGTTCACATATTATCATGAAATTACTCACATACCTACAGCCCACCCCTTAATATTTGTTTTAACTATATCTTTACTCACAAAACTGATAATAACCTTCTAATTGCCTTACCTGAAAAACCTTACCTCAAAATTTCTACCTACTCAATAACTTTGTTTTTCAAGTCACTGTAAATGGGCAACGCGTTGAGGCAATGTCAACAGTTGCAAACATAAACAATGTTTGAATGGTGGCCAGAGAAGCTAGTGGTCTTTTTAGAGGCTGGATTTGTCTCTAGCCTTCTGCTGCTAAAACCACAAACACAGCATCACACAAACAAGGAGGGGAGTCTGTGTGTGTGTCTGTGTATGTGCGCGCGTGTGTGTGTGGATGTGTAGGTGTGGGTGTGTGTGTAAGTTTAAGTGTTGTGTGAAATGTTTATCTTCATCATCAGTTCAATTTACCTTCATAAAAGTCTGTATCATTTTCAACAATTATGTGACTGCAGTTTGGGACACTGAGTGTTAAATCTAGTCTTTATATAATTGGCCTTAAATATACAGAAATTGTGGTAAGAGTAACACATCAGCTGGTTCTGCTGAAAGTCTTTTCGCACATGTACACACAGTGTGAAATGTCCCAAACTACTCTTGCTTGATGTGTTGAAAATAACACAACCTTACATTGTGTTCCAGTTACACATTATTGACTTACATCCATCAGAGCAGCATTGATGTAGTTGCTGCTTTCTCCATCTATTGTGATGAGGAAGGGAAGGCATCTATCTGGAGGAAGGCCATCCATAAAGCGGTTCTTATCTTGGTTTCTAGGCAACAATGCAATGCTGCAGTCTTCTGGCTGAGGCTGAGGAGTCACTGAGTTTAATGTCTGGACAGAGAGAGAAATGTATGATGTACGTTAATTAACAGTGTCCAAAGATTAAAAGAAGGGCTCCATGAAGATAGAAATAGACCTAAAAGCCAAGCTGGTGGGGAAAAAACTTGTGTGCATTAAAAATACTGGGTTTCGGGGACGCAAAGTCACAAGGTTCAGCACTACAAAAAAAGAAGTTTGAGTATCCAGAAACTCCACATAATTATATTTTTTCTGTGCAGAAGGAGTTGGAGAAGATTTCATTTTAGGACATAAAGAAGGAGTTCCTAAAGTTTTGATTACTGAGTTCCATTTAATACTTTAGTACTCATTTGAGGGCTTTGTTAGTACTTTTTTCACCATTAGTGACTTTTCTTGACACCGGCTATAATTGTCAGTGTTAGGAAGGTTTAGTCTGCTGCTGCCAGGAACAGAACAGCTGCTATACCACAGGCCGACACTGGCCTACAAGCTCCGATTTGGGAACTCTGGGCGTAAAGTAACACATTACAGTTTGATTTTACCTGGAACTCATCCTTCAGATGGGAAGAGTTGGTCTGGGAGTCGATGCGGATCAGATCATAATAAGCTGCTTTGAACTCGCAGACTGGTATGGCTGTTTCTCCACAAAGACAAGCCTCTAGTATGGCGTCGTGAATGAATATGTACTGCTCCTGAAGACATATATTATAATACACATATTATCACATATTCTACATATTCATATTTCACTATTAGAAAAAATAACTCTGGAAAATTAACACAACTTTGTAGAAGACAAACAGCTGAAAGTGATGTGCACAATGTGAGTGAGTGATGACTGATGAGAGGTGGAGGGATGGATGACGTGATGACTGTTGGTTAGGTTTACTTCACCTGTGAGTCAGTCCATACATGCAGTTGTGTTTTTTGATCTTTCAAGCAAATGATGCCAGCTTCAATTCAATGCTGAGACTCAGAGTGACCTGCTTTGGTGAACGGCTGTGAATGTGCTTTGTAACAAGATGGGTCTCATAAGCTGTTAAATTGTTACTCTGTTACAGGCCAATAGTGCAGAATTCTTAAGTTAGACATGAATTGTGTCCATGAGAGATTGCACTGACCTGCATTCTGTGAGTCACAAGCTTCCAAGTATGACAAAGAATTTAATAAACTTTTTAAAGTTTGCTTTATGCTCTGACCTACAGGCTGGCCTGAACCATGAAGCTTGAAATTACTTTTGCTCTGTTGTTACTGCACTGCTATAAATATATATATATTTTTTTATATATATATATATGAATTACTATTTGTGGTCTTTTTAATAGAAAAAACATTTATAAAAATTTTAATTTAAAGTATAATAAACACGACAGTCAAAGAAGGATCCCCTTTGTTTGTTCGATATAATGCTTATATTATATGTATTCTGTTTAGAACTTAACCCCTTTTATGCTTCTATTATTCTACACAAGCTCTGAGCTCTATGTATTTAACGTTTAACAACCAAAAATCCAGGAAACTCGGATACACCCATGCAGCGTTAGATAAATGTGCTTCCTTAGCGAACAGTTTAACATGACATGGATGATTTTTTTACTAACACAAGAGGGCGCCAAAGTTAGCTTTTAATATCAAATTTATGTACCGGTATGCCTTTTACTTATTCTGTTACATCCACAGAAGTGAAAGCTTATGAATTGAACATAATGAGGTGAAACTTTCATGCATGCATGGAAAATAGATAACTAGATAAAACCTTGTCACCTCAGCCCACAACATGCTGATGGCTGAGTTTGAAGTCAAGCTTTCCCTACATCTATTCTAAGATGTGGATGCAGATGGAGGATGGGTAATGCAGTCACCTCAGTCTGTACCATGTTGATCCTCCTGGAGCGAAGAGCCTTCACACAATTGTAGATGTCGACCACTCCTTCTCTCTCTGCCATGTCCAGCATGATGTCAATGACTATGAAACAGCCCGTGCGCCCTGCTCCAGCACTGCAGACAGAAAGTGAAGAACACAAATTTTAACTTTATAGATCTTTCTCTATGTCTGTCATTGGGAGAGAAAAAACTGTTGTTTTGACTATGCATGTTTATTTTTTCTAATAATTCATTTTTATACCTGCAGTGGACTACAATTGGCCCAGCAGAGGGGGGATTAGACATTTTAACTCTGCGGATGAAGGAAAGGAGTCCTGTGGCATGATATGGAACTCCATGATCAGGCCAGCCTGTGAAGTGGAACTGCTTGACTTCACGGACCTCATTGAAACCACGCTGAGTAAAGACAAAAAAACATCTTTAAGTCAGTTTTCATGAAACATGTTTATTCTGTAAACACCCTTTTTAGATACGTCCCAAATTCTGTTGAAACTACAAGTCGAGTCTTTTGCATAAAAATGCGAAATGAATACAAAACAATACTTTGGGCATGATTTTATCAAGTTTTACTCACCCTCTCCAGTGTAAATGTGCGAACCACATATTCAGCGAGTGGTTCAACCTCAACAAAAGTCACCTTGAAGTCTCCATACACCTCAGCATCATCTGGCCAGTATTTATAGCACTTAACCTAGAAAGAAAAAAAAAGCCATGAAAAAATAAGACAAGCTTGAATCAAAGGGCAAATATAGCTTTTTTTTGTTTTGCATAATAATATTTAATATATTGACAATATAAAAGGTGCCACTTTTAAGCCAAATATACTCTCTAAATTGTGTATAACATATATTTTACAGGATTGTTGACAGTGACATCACACTAACATTTTGCAATTTTCCTACCAAACTATAAATATACAGGTATTTGCAACATCATCTGTAATTAAAGTAAAAATTTAAAAAAAAAAATTAAAAATGTGGATTATCTTGACTAAGCAACAGTAATTAAAATAAAGTTACCATCAGAGATTAACTGAGTGCAGAAAAACGAGCAGCTTACCCTTCCAACCTCCACCAGATTGGTTACCATCACAATGCAGGCTGACTGTTCCTGCCAAACCATCCTCCAGAAGTCGTACACTGTCTCATGGACAGGACCTACGCATAGATACAGAGTATACTTTCACTTTATTCTGCTGTAACTAAGGTTTACAATTCGTGATGAAACAGTTGCTATCCTATAAAATAGCAGTAATGCAGAATTCCAGTATGTATTTGAGAGTGGTGCAGCATCTTACCCTGTGTAGCAATGTAGTGACTTGGTCTTTGGTATCCCTGCAAACAGAACACCGCAGTTCTTAATATGAGCTGAAAACATATTCGTGTCAAACTCTAAAACCTATTATCACAGCTGGAAATGATAACCTTCTACACTAAGCTACCTTGCTTCCTCACTTTCTCCTACAAACAGGAGAAAAATTCTGACCGAATGATGAAAGTCATTTTTAGCTGTTGAGTTGCACTGCTGTTGAAATTAGGTTAAAATGTGCAAAGTTGGTCATCTCATCATTTCCCATTTTCCACTTAAAAACTACTACTTGACATCTACAACAACTGCCAGATGTGCTCAGGGCTATGACAACCACTTATTAAGGTGTCATGCTAGCAATTAAGACACAAGTGGTGAATATGCATATGCAAACTGACAGCAAACAGTGAGATGCAAAGACGATGGTTGGTGGCCAAGATGAAGTGCGATCAGTCATGCAAAGGATGCCCCAGCATCTCAAAATGGATACACATCATGTCTTGATGCATAACGACTGGTTTGTGGATGTACAGGTAAGCGGGTGTAGATGTTCAGGGGCATGAACGAGACCACAGTGATACTTACATCCCTGTACAGCCAAATCTACAGCCCAAGCCACAGGCAGAAAGAACGAGTGGAAGAAAGAAAGAAAGCACAACAATGTCAGTGAGTGTCAATCAGAAAAAAGAAAAGCTGCATTGACATAATGGAAGTTTGATCAGGACATGCAGAAAAAAATGTGACCTAAAACTCCAAATTAGACTAAATAGAAAGGACACTCCCTAATGGAATTTGACCATCTTCCATGGAGAGCACAATAGAACCCAAAAGACTCAGAAACCTGGCATATCACAATCTCATTTAACCACCATCCTATACTGATGTTCCAGCTTTCTCCGTCTTTTGGGTGCAGTCCAAATTGTGTGACAGCTGCCTCTGTTGTGCCAACAAAGATTAGGGAGTGCCCACTCTATTCATTCTAATTCTAGCTTAATGTGAGTGGTAGAATGCATGCAAGAGTTTTAATGACAGTAAATTATAATACAGTGGAGTGTACGAAAAGCATACTAGCATTAAAAAAGCACAATATGAGTCATAGTGACTAGTGTGCAGATGATTGTTGAGAGATGACAGAAAGTGGGTGAATTGATGAGGACTGTGTCATGGCTGAATGCAGAAACAATAGGCAAGTATTAGATAAAGCAAAAGATGGAAAATGAATTGAATATAGATGTATAAGGCAGCTGAATAGGTTTGTCGACCAGTTAAAAGTGACTCAAGCTGAGAAAAATGCTAGAAATTAAGCTACCCTCAGAACTTGATTAGCTTAGATCAGCATTAACAAAATCTGCTCACTATCACCTCTAAAGCTCATTAACGAGCACTGTCAGTTCTTAAAGTCACTCCTTTAAATGGATTTCTTTCTGGTCTTTCCACCTCTGGAAAATGAGTCTGCTAAATCCAAATCATGTCTTAAAATTAGCTATGCCGTACAAATCAGACTGAGATAAATTATTCAGTTGTGGATGGACAGGTGACTTGATGGGGAAACTTAAAAGAAAGACACCACCACTGACACTTGAGACAGGCACATGTACTGCATGTATGATGTGTTTTCTGCATGGCTGGATGCACAAAATGGTATGATGGATGACTGGAAGACGCAATCAAGGTATAGAGGCCTGACATACGAGCGAGGGAGTGTGGTTTCGTTGGTTTCGTTGGGAGCCAATAGTAGCATTCGATGCGTTTCCACTTACATCGATGTAGTTGGCGTTGATGTAGTCGGAGGATGGGTCGTCTTCTATGGGCTGCAGAATAACCCTTGAATGGTCATCTAAGAAAAGACAATGTAAGACAGTGTGTGTGAGAGCAGCAGAAACAGACAGGGGAAAGAAAGGCAATTACTGATTTGTTGTTAAAGAATTATTATTTCAAAGTTTTTATTGTTTACTCTTTTTCTGAATTTCTGTGAAGGATGAAAGATTTTTGATCATATTGTGACCAATGTGATCAGGAACCTCCAGCAACCACCTACCAACTGGTCAAAGAAATAGCCCTTGGGACATCAACTGGTCTCTAGCCCTCTATGACTGAGGACTTCCTGTTTAGTACTGATACAGTCCCAATAAAGCAAATTACTTTGTGACAACATTAATAATGCCTAAAGATGTTTTTTTTTCATATAACATATTGTTTTATTAATAATTGTCATGGGGCGATCGTGGCTCAAGAGTTGGCAGGTTTAATCGGAAGGTTGCTGGTTCGAGCCCCGGCTCCAACAGTCTCGGTCGTTGTGTCCTTGGGCAAGACACTTCACCCGTTGCCTACTGGTGGTGGTCAGAGGGCCCGGTGGCGCCAGTGTCCGGCAGCTTCGCCTCTGTCAGTGCGCCCCAGGGCAGCTGTGGCTACAATGTAGCTCACCATCACCAGTGTGTGAATGGGTGGATGACTGTAAATGTAAAGCGCTTTGGGGTCCATAGGGACTAAGTAAAGCGTTATACATATACAGGCCATTTACCATAATTGTACATGTTTAACACAAACACTAGGTTCTATATATAAATAAATCATGCCAATAAAATGACAACAGTTTTCAATAAGCTCAGTCACTTCTTCAGCCTCTGAGCTTTTGAAAGTGTTGCTCATTGATTCTGTTGTTGCTTACAAAGGTGGTTTTACTTTGGTCTCGTCACTTACTTGGTCACTTACTTCTGCTCCCAATTTCTTCTTCTCTTCTTCCTGTAAAGCTCTATGATTTAAAATGCAGTAACGCAGATGTCTTGCTTACATGCTATGATATTCCCGTAGCGGTTTTTGGTACGATTCTGCTCCTTCTTGGCCACGTCCCAGGAGGCCGACTGGCCCTCAAAGAAGCTCTGTATCACCAACAACAGACGAAGTAATAAAAAATAAAATTAGACGTCATGGATCCTTAAAAATAATACAACTGTACTATTGCATATCTCTGAGAAGAACGTGGTACTTGGGTGCTTGTTTTGTTCGACTGGTTTGATTCAGCTAGCAAATTCTTATTAGACATTAAAATAAAATGACCATAAAAATGGCTTGTGTCTCATTGATTGTTCAGTCGATCGAGCAGAAGCTACCCTCAAATTAAGAGGCAATTTAGACCTGGTGGTAATTTTTTCATTTTAATGTGAGGCCAAAACATTAAATAGAGCAGTATTGATTTTAAAAATAATACTTCTGTGTTAGCCTCTGCATTAAAATAAATCATTTCCTGCTACTAATAATACTTTTGCCTCTTCTGTAATTAATATTACAAGCTCTGGTGTCGACAGTACAGATAATAATCTTACTTCATATTCCTCCTTGAAGCCATAGCTGTCAGATGTTTTCATTAGGTTGATGTGCTGCAGGAGATCGGCCACTCTGATGGCTGGGTGGAGCTGTCCTGTCTGATACGGAGATTCAGTTCCTTCACAGTGATACCGAGGAACATCCAGAAGCCTGCTGTTCTCGGCTGCAGAGCCAGTGTGGTTCTCATCTACAAGAGGAGAGGAAACACTGTAAGGTTAATTGTTAATTTGCAAAATACATTGCTTTCATTTTAGTTTTTCTTTATCAGTATTTTATTTTATGACCCCTAAAATGGGTAGGATAGACCCCAAAACATGTGAGCATTCATTTGTACCTTTGAAACCACACATGTTTGGGAACCTACTACTGAACAAACGCAACAAAGCCTTCCCAATCTTCCCAAATCTGTACTAGTTTCTACCTTACAAAAAGAAAAGTGCATTTTCTCAAACCAAACAAAACATTTGCCAATTTCTTTTCTCAGTTTATACTCACCTGTGATTGGAACTACATGTCAAAGCAGCAGGAAAAGAAAAGAGCAAAAAGGGCTAGTCAGAGTGCAGGATAAGTGGATTTGTTAGTGAGACTAAAGGTTAGTTTAATAGTTTGGATCTGTTTATAAGGACTTCCCACAATGGATGAGATGGATACAGAGAATTTGTAGATGATGCCGACCAAAAAGGACCAAAAATTGCCACAAGACACAGAAACTGAAAAAAAAAAACGAGGATTATGTTTAAATGAATTGTGAGGTGGATGTTTAATCCAGTGCCATTTAGTTCACAATATACAACCACATTCACAGCAGATTAAAACATTTGTTGCATTCTGCTGTTCTAAACCTTTCAAACACATTGCAAATAAAATTACAGAAGTAAAACATCTGTTGTTCATATGGGGAATAAAATAAGTAACTCAATCACCAATAAACGATCACGAGCTATAGGAGTGGTTCCCAAAAATGGCTTTGTGGTGTAGTAGTTAACACATTCACTTTACATGCAAAAGAACCCTGGTTTGAGACTGGGAGGCGAGACAGATCCAGCCTCAGAGGGTCACAAGCCTCCATAAATAGGAAGGTTGCCAAATCAAACAAGTGGATCCATCTGCTGTAGTGGGCAAAGGGGAGCAGCTGAAAATACACGTGATTGATTCCCAAAGTGTGTTTTTCTGCCCCCTTGTGCACGTCAAGATACTCCATGTGGGCCATATGTGGTGATAGGTTAAATTCAAAAGCTATTAGAACTAATAAAGTAAGTCCATGGGACTTACTTTATTAGTTTTATTTATTGTAATTGTTATTATTTGTATATATGACCTATTTTTAATTGGGAATGTTTGTTTAATCTCATCACTGGTGGGGGGAAAAGTTCAAATGGAGCAGTTGCTAGCAGGTGGCAAAGTAAAGCTTTTAAAGCTGTTGTACGCTACAACCAAATCACTAGGTGGCTATAAAATCTTTGTAATGAGCAAAGAGGAAATACTACATGTTAATGTTGTGAACTGATGAGAGTTGTTACAGAAGGTTTAGATTAACATCAATCATTTTTCATACTTTGGGAATGGTTGTAGTATAATGCACAAACTTAGAGTAATAACTTACATGTGTGTGTACAGCCTCGCTGATATAATTTTATTTAGATTTTGAAACATGTACGTTTTAGGAGGTTATTACTGGGGTTAAACAGTTGCTGAACTTCAAAGTACATGTGCTTAAAATGTGACTTGACAGTTGTAATGCACAGACTGACAGTTGAAATAATGCAGTAGCTCAGGGTTGGAGCTGAAGCGCTGATTTCATCTCCGCCACTGTTTATTAACTGACACTGTTTATTTCATCCAACGGATGCTTTTCTCTGCTCTGAGGACATGTTAGCTCATTACTGATTGTTAAAGGTTTGTTAAGCCCTCGTCACGGCAATTAACAGTAAACTTGACCCGACACTGCCTCTTAATTTGTTACTTCCTGCTAGTTCTTCTTCCTCTGTGAAGTGATTGGCCAAGACAGATTGTAACTGCAGCCTTCACTCCAAATTAGAGGCTATGGAACAGTTAATTAACACAGTTTGGTGGCACTGTGGTTTCTGAACCCCTTAAGGGTATTTCAGAACTCCACATCATGCTGCAGTGTCAACACTAGACTAAACTACAGATAAACACATTGCACTGCAACACTGAAGCTAGAGAAACATCCAACCAGCCAAAAGCTACAGATTTCACGATTCAGACACTCAGAGCGGGGGTGCAGCAAGAAACAAGTCCAGGGAATAACACAGATGGTAGATACTCGAGTAGACTTCTAGATCCATTGCACAGAAAAACTTCTGCCAGAGAGACAAGGCTGCAGGCACTAAGTTGTTCAGTGTTGTCACAGATTTAATCAGCAGTCATTTTGCTGTGGCAACATGACAAATTGTCTTCCTCCTTTTAAGCCTTCTTTTCTGTCATTTTTGGGAGACAAAATGGCACGCCTTAAAACAACTCAAAACTGTGGAAATAATGAGGTCTCTAAGGGAGAATGATGGCAATTACTGTGAATATCAATAACTCGCAGCAGGAAACAGAAACCATGGCTGGAATTGGGAATGACTGAACCAAAGGGAAAACGCAGGATGACAGATGAAGTGCTTAGCTGTTGGATTTTTTTTTTTTTTTTTTTTTAAAAAAATATTTTTTTA
>VUQR01021662.1:29254-60620 GCA_015108515.1 Hemichromis elongatus
GTTAAATTGTTGAATTTTTTTTTTTTTTTTTTTTAAACAGACATGTTCTACACAGCGAATTGGCAGAAAAATATAAAAGATAAACATAAAGCTTTGCCAACTTCACATATTTTAATCTGTTGTACCTCTTCAAATTTTACTTGTTTTTTTTTTTGTCGTTTATGGATTTATTTTGAGTATAAAAACTAAGGTTCTAAAAGTCTAAAGGTCCAAAAACATCCAAGAAGACCAAATTTTTGATTTACACAAATGTCAAAGGCCACCTTAACAGATGTTCTGACTATTTCCAACAGCTCTAGCTGTAGACTTCAGTTATGGACACAAAACAGACAGGATAATACGTGCTAGGGTTACAAGCTCATGGTCTATTTGATGATGGTAGGTGATCACTACAGGTGCTAGCGGTGACATATCCAACCACACTAGAAGTCTCACCTAACACAGCAGTAGGAACCAGAGGATCGTTGGGCACTGCAGGGGGAAACATGGCGAGGAAACATATCGAAATTTCAGATTTACTAAAATATAGATGAGGACAACTGAGACAAGTCACAAATTCTGGCCCTACCATTTTCATCATTTTTTTTCTCATCACTGTCATGTATAACTGCTACATTTATGCTGTCCTGCTTTTCCTGTGAGGTGTAGTGAATTAATCTAGAGACAGAACATTAGCTAGTAATGATTTACATACGACTTTGATCCATCATTTGAGTCTTTTTCCAGGCAGAAAAAAAAATGCAGATTAAGATTCTTGTTTGGCAAACAAATGACTAATTATTTTCTGTTTATTGTTATGTAAGTGGCAACTCCATAAAAAATACTAGATTATTAACATATTAACTAATTGCATTAATAACTGTTTGTTGCAGCTTGTGTACAGGAGCTTCGCTGTTAATAAAAATAACTATGATCTTTGCAAAGATTCATCTCTAATCAGCGTGGACAGAAGATGGACAGGAAAACAGAATGAAAGATTTAAGGCTAGCCATTTATTTAAGTTGGGGTTTTTTTTTGTAATACTTTGCAAATAAATTATTTTAGGAACCTACATCTGTTGTTGTAGTTGTGAGAATCCATAAATGTCACAGCCATGGGGTCCTCGCCATGCAGAGTGCTCTGGTCAGCATAGCTGCGGTCCATAGCGTTCACCATGTGTGTCATTTCCTGTCGCGTTGTTCCAATGGCATCTTTACGTTTTTTAGCCAGTTTCCTGTTAGAGGGAGATAGACGGACAGTCAGGACTTGTGCAAATAAATACACAAACATCAGCTAGCCTCAATCTAGCAGCTGGATCACTTTTTGGCTGGGGCTGCTGACTCAAGATGCAGAGTTGGAAACCAACAATAAAGGAATGGGAGAAGAGAAGAAAGAGAAGAAGGAAACAGAAGAAAACAAGCAAGGAAGGTAGAGGAGAGGCTTTTTTGTATATGGCAGCATTTAACAGGCTCAGCAAAAGGTACAAAGGGAAAAAACTTCAGCATCTAATTCAACCCAAGGAACGAGATCTTTTTTTGTAGCTTACAACTGTCAGATGAAAGCCTCTGAACTTTACTGTTCCCTCTGTTTTTACTCGTATGAACCTATTTTTGTATGATTATAATAATAGAAACTAATTATATTTTTAAAAAATTGTATAAATTCTTTGGTTTTCATCTGACAGCAAAGATCAGGTAAATCCCACTAAAACAGAAGCTACAATGAACAGAACCCTCAAGGAAACCCCATTTACCAACCAACTGTTATCAACATGTGAATAGTAGAACTTGAACTAGTGATGTCACAAATAGTCAGTGAGTCGTTATGAGAATGGGACACTGATTTTCAATCTCTTATGCATCTTTACCAGCTGTTGTGAATTTTAGAATTGAATGGCATTGCTCTTCCAATTTAAAAAAAACAAAACATTCTGAGTAATGAGAAATTGCTTTTTATCGTGAGTCTGGTGCCTGATTAAATAGAAATTATTTTCATATTTTATTTTTCAGTGTTTTCAACACACAAAGTTGCAGGGAAACACTTTTAAGGACTTAAAATGCCGAGCATGACACATCATGCAGGAACATTATGTACCCAGAGCCGTAGATGTGCATCAGTTAGGACAACAGCTTTAAATTTCTGTGCAGTATCAAAGAAAGTCTCTGCAGCTCAAACACAGAGAGCCTGTAGGTAGGGGTGATAACTATCTTGCACGTTTTATTGGTTACCAATCAGTTTTTGATTGCTGTAAAACTGATGCAATGTACAGCTCTGACTGATAGGAAGCATGCTGTTTTTTGTGCATATTTTACCTCTCGACCCCAACATACACCATCTCCACCTCTGAGATCACACACACACCCAGTAGAAACATAGATTTAACTATTGCCCACGTGTAGCTACTTGTCTATGTGTTTGTCGCTGAATTATAATATTTGCATACTATGTAAGCCACCACATGCTGAGTACTTTCTCAATATGTTGCATATATAAGGAGGAAGGAGAGTGAGAAAGAAAAAGAAAGGTGAAGCTGAGACCAGACCTAGAATGGATCTCGACTGAACCACTTTTTCTTTTTAACATGTCATTATTTTTTGATTTTCACACTTCAACTGTGAATGAATTTTAAATTTTGTATGAATTCATAAAAATGCATGAATACCTAATGAACATGCCTAATTACTAAAATTGCAAATGTATTCCAAGACAGCAGGCAGAATGTCTTCACTAATGAGGAACGCGGCTAACTTCTTGAGGTGCACTTGAATAAATGGATGGCTTAGACTGGCTATGTTAGGAAAAAAGGTGACACTGTAGATCCAAAATTTTGTTCCTGATAATGTGTTTCAATAGATGTAACATTAGAGAACTTCTACTTAATGGTAAACAGTAAAAAGCAGTTATTGTAGCAAGTTAAAAAAAAAAATCAGCAAAGCCGCTGTCCTGCTTTAGAAAGAAATATGTCTCATTAAACTAACACAAGTAGCCCTGCATTAATACTCAGCACATCTTGATTTTATGTCTGGTGATTGTGGATGAAAAGAAGCAATGCCTGTAAATTAAAATATCTGAGACGGTACAAATAATTGATTCATGATCCATCTTAGTCAGAGCCCGTAGTGGCCTGGGTAGAGAAAGATGTAAACAAAAAAGAAGAAAAACCATCATAAGAACAACCCACACAAAATCATAGACCATGTATCCCAAATAGGAAACCAACTAGTTCAGATCCACTGGGGAGAGAGAGAGAGAGAGAGAGAGAGAGCGAGAGAGCGAGAGAGAGAGAGAGAAAGCCTGAACATGTGCAGCAGAGCTTTACCATGATACCTGTGACTTGATAGGCGGATGGATGATCACATGACTACATGCACACAAAGAGCTACAAGTCACAAGTGCAGCATTCTTTTTTCAAATAACACGCTCAGGCCTGTGTCGTCCCACTCTGGCCTGCTTGGTTCTGGTTTATGGACAACTTTGGCCTTCTTAAGCCTGCTTCAGAGCAACTTTGGAGCATGTAGAGGACACCAGGGCTGAGATCAATTCACTCTCAGTTCAGTCCTTCAAATAAATTCTTGCACTCATGCATTGCTTGGTTTTTTTTAGACAGGAAATCATCAACATTCTCTCGATAAAAAAAGAAGACATTTAAACGATATTTTAAAAAATATCAAAATCATTTAAACAAGAAGGAATTAATTGAAATCCTGAACAGATTGACATGAAAGTGAACTGACCCCCTCCCTGGTCAGGCGTCAATGAGGATGACTTTGGCTGGTTGGTCAGAGCTGAAAATGTGTTTTGTCTTGAAAAAAGTATACTGCATCTTTAAAAATAACAACAACTAGCCACTAATAATTCGCCCAATAAGATAACAGCAGCTGGATGAGCTGGTTGTTGATTGGTTGTTTACTTACAGGTAATAAGAGTATGAATAGTAGGTCCTCCTGGGGTTGTGAGCCAATCAGAAAGCAAAGAGTGAGACACAAGGGAATATGCAAATTAGGACAAAACTGTCCTGTCTCAACCAGTAACAACAAAAACAGAAGAAAACACCCTTTGATTGCTAAAACTTGAGGGTCATGCAAGGGGTGCCATATTAGCTAGAGTACCTATTTCTTATTTTTTTTAAAAAAGTAAGAACCAAAAACTAACACTAAATAAATAGTACAAGACAAGCTATGAAACTTGAATAACAACTCACCAATATCAACCTATCAACATGCAGCCTTTCTTTCCTCTTCTCTGTATTTTTTGTGCCATTTTAAAATCTTCATGCAGTATTTTAAAACTTTTTACTCTAACCCGATGGCCCGATTAGAGATTTAGCCCTAATCAGCCACTGATCTTTTTGAATGCACTTCTGTGAAATACTGACACAAAGCTATCCAATTTGTAAAACCAGGCAGCTCGCTTCCTGTAAAGCAAGCATGATGTCACTGCAATGTCATCATGTCCCACTATTTTAAAGATGCAGTATTATTGTTCAAAGTCGTAAAGGTTTAATGACAATGAAGATTGATCTCCCCAGAAACCTTTATGAAGAAAAAACTATTAAATTAAAAAAAAAAAAAATCACAAGTCTGGAGCACTAATGATGCATAACTCGTTAAACTTCTAGTACAAATGTGTGTAAAAAATACCAGAATGAACATGTTTCAATCATCATCCTATAAGCAAACTTTCTGCATAAATAAAACTTTTTTTTAAAAGTAATTTTAAGTTGTTGCAACAAATTATTTGTGTGTGTTGTAAATGGGAAGTAACTGGGACCGAGGTGTGGAGCTCAAGCTGTTAAAACATGCAGGAGCTCTTGGACTCCCTTTATAAACAGCCCTATTTTGCACTATCAAGCATATTTGATAGTACAAATATGCTTGCACTATCAAATATAGTGCAGTGGTTATATTTGATACAACAATAGTCACCTTGAGGCAACTGTTGTTGTGATTTGGTGCTATATAAATAAAATTGAATTGAATATTTATTTGTCGTACCCCGTAGATGAAATGGATAAATGCCTCCACAATAGCAGATACTAAATCCAATCCAATACTCAGGGGATGAAAAAAGTTAAATGTGTAACTGAGTGCACACAGTGTTGCAAATACTGTTAGATATGACAAAAATAAACACCCCGCAAAACACAGTGGTAGTAGCTTCTGCAAAACACATTTTAAATGGACCATCTACCCTATCCTTTAAGCTCAGCTCCTCTGATCATCACTTACAATTGCACTTTCACATTAAAGCTGCAGCATGAACGCTGGCTCGCATTAATTCATTACGCAAATTAGAAAAAAAATATGGAGGTCAGCAGCCACCAGAGCAAAGTTCTCTGATGATGAGAGATCATTACTGGCTGTGATTTAATGTCTGTAATTGTTTTTGATTTGCTGAGTGAAATTATGATTGGTTGTAACTGAGAGACTCTTCCTGGTTGCTCTCTTAAGGCTTGTGCCAAGATGCAGTCCTTCAGTTTTTTCCAGAGGAAATAAAATCTCCAGAGACATTTTCTTAAATTGACCATGTGTCATTGTAACTAACAGGTAAGCCAAATGATTTATGTGAACAGTTCTACTGAATTTACAGGCTCTCTGTTAGTGGAAATGAATTATTCTTAATTATTTCTTTTTAAGTGTGCACTCCCTCAACTATTCTAAGTGAAAAGTTAAAATCACAGAAATAACAATATTTTTACGAGTTGTTAATTATTACATGCATGCTGGCTCATTTACATAAATTATAAATGCAGACGCAAACACATACACATGAGCACACATTCTCCCAAAAGTAGTCAAACAAAATTTAGCTTAATGGAGCTTCGCAGTGGATCAAAGACTAAGAAGGTTTTATTAAAACGCTGTTTCTTGTCACTGCTTTTCCAACCTTCCAACGCTTTCATCCAAATGGCAACAACAATATTTAGGGTTTCATTTATCTCATTCAGGTTTTGATTTTCTTCATATTTTACTAGTTTTCAATAATGTCTGAGACTATATTACAACTGCAGCAATACTGATGTTGTTATGTACATATACATATGTTTTACTGGTAGTGAATGTGGAAAAGTGGGAATAAAACAATGATATTTCATAAACACATGCCAATTATACATGCATATTCCATGAACACGTCTATGATTTTTCCCTTTTTCTGAAATAGTTTCTACAAAATCTATCACAGCTTTATTCTAACTTCTGTCGTTATGTGTTGTAAAGATGTACCTATTGTAAAGCGTGCTCAGGTTGTAACTGTGACCAGCCACCACATAGTGGAGCTCTGCACCAAATTAACAATACAGGCCCAACTGCTACACCGACACAAGTCTCTGGTCTCTGATTCTTATCAGAGCTATTGTGCTGTACAAGTAAAAGGTTAGAATCTGTTTATGAATCTATTTATAAAATAATAAATAACGGCACAAGCATAAATGCACAAAACCATTGCAGCAAGTATCTTTTCTTCAGTCTACTTGACCAAAATCTCCACCTTTGTGCAAAACGGACATCAGCTTTGCTGCTTCTAAACTAAAAAAAACATGAAACTGTTTTGATTTTGAGTTCATTTAAGTGGTTATGAGGAAGCAGATGCACACTTACGGTTTCCCTTTACTTAAAAACCTGTGCTTGACATTTTCTTTCATTCTACCTTTTCTTACTTTCACTTAAACAAACAGCTGTAATGTGCAAGAACAGAATACACTCAGCTCTGACATTTCTTGCACCAGATCCTCAAAACCTAAGGCAGCATATTTTTTATTTTGGGGGGGGGGGTTCACAAGCCTTTAGACATTTGGTGGGAAATCAAACTTCAAGAAGCGGTTCTGAGGGGAGATCAACATTTATGGTGGATGGATGGAAGATGGTGTTACTACAGCAAATACTGGACCAACACACAACAAGAGAATGAACTAAGAGCATATTTGTATGTGTATGTGTGTGCATGTTCTTGCAGCTGCATGCAAGTTTGTGTGTGCATTCAATATTGGTCTTGTAAATATTTACCCTCTTTAATAATCTTCATTGAGCTGCTTTAGGGAGTATTGTTTGCAGCTGTCACTCACCTCTTCTTAACCAGCAGAATGGCTACCAGCACCAGCAGTATGAAAACGAGAACACCGGCACTAATCCCAGCGATTTTCACCACCCGATCCGTCTGCTTAGCAGGGTCAGGAATGACTTCTGGTTCCTCTGTAGCACCTAAAAAAGATAATGACAAAAGACATCAACAAGGGAACACAGTAATTACTGAAAGGGAAAAAAGCATTAAAATCACTGTACTGTAAGGGCACGCTTATCATTATTTTCGCACTTCTGGAAGTTTAAAGGAGAACTGAGCGTTCAAATTGTAGGAGAAAAAAATAAGTAAGACCTCGAAATTTGCAATAGAGTAACATTTAAATTGCAAAGATATGTGAAGAGAGTTTTGGAGTTTACTGGAGAGTAGAGGTTAAAAGTATGTTTATTTTTAACTGTTTATCAGCTAACCAGCTCCAGACCAGTTGATATTCTTTCTACAGACCATGGTACAAATCTTGAAAAAAATGTCTCGTTTCCACTGAAGTAAAAAGTTAAAAAAATAAATAATGTTGCGGTCTGGCTTACTAATATTCAAATTCTTTTGAGATTTTTAGCAGATACACCTGTGGTATCACTTTGAAGCTCCTACATTGTGATGACAAACCTCATCAGCTTTTTACGACTGAGGGGTAAAAAATAAAGAAGAGAGGGGGAAAGCGCCCATGACTCCTATGTTATGAGTGTCAATGTTGCACATTTTGTCCACCAGATGACTCTTTTAAACTTCCCTGTTGGCAACACTGAACCCCACAAACACACAAACCCACTGATCTGCGCAGAGTTGGACAAAGCGTAAGATGAATAATCTACAACTTGGTCTCGCAGCGAAACAAGATTAACTTAGAAATAACCTGTTATGTAAATAAGGACATATAAATAACTACAAATAACAAATACCAGGAAAACCTAATCTAAGCCAGGATTGTTCTTCAGAATGCTATATCAGTCATACTCTTGTAAGAAATGTTTTAAAGCACATTTTTGTTTACAAAACAGTATTTTGAAGACTTAACTAGCCAAACTAAACTGCCAAGAATATACAGCTTTTTCAAACCTAGTCACATCTCTAAACTTACTACTCTGTTGCACTGACCGTTAGGCATATTTACCAAAGCCCACGTCGCCTCAGGCTACAAAAGTATACCATCTGAGGATATATGGTTGTTTTTCCTCTTAGGCTGCCTTCACCTCAGACAAAATCTAGATGATTAATTACTAAGGTTCAATTATCCCTGTGCTAAAGTTCAGGCAAATATCAAGCATCTAAATATGCCTTGTAAAGAAAAGTTAAACCGCTGCTAGTACAAATGCCATGGCAACTGTCATTGGAAATGTAAATATAGTCAAAAATTTCATTTTGAGGCTAATCTGGGTTGCACATTTAAGTACCTAAATCATCAGAAATGTCTTCATTAATATCGTTGCTATGTAATAATGAAACTAAAATATTGCTCCTACAGCTTGAACTGTATCTGAACATTTTCAGAGCAGGTGTTTTAATATTGACTCTAGAACAAAAAAAAAGATTATGAAAAGAAACACATTTCTTGTTGAATTTAAATAAAAGTGTGAAAAAAAGCAGTGGTAGAGTAGCAGTGGAAGCTAACAATGTCTATCCCTGGCCTGTACCAGCTTCTGTAGCTGGGTCAACTGAGCTAAAAGCACTTAGCTTACACAGACATTGGCTCCTCATTTATTTAGTTGTATTATATATGATGGTAAATGTTCTGTACTGAACTAAATCATTACTCTGAGTCCCAGCAGCAACATTCAAACATTCAAAATAAACATCCACATAAATGTACACTATAGTAAAGAAATAATTAACTAAATGTCTGTGCGTTTTCTCTGCTGCCTCTTTGGTCTCTTTAGAAAATGCTTTTAAAATGCAATTTAACTGTAGCTGTCCAATGTTTCTGCACCAGTGTCACCATATGTTGCTTTTAGCCAAACTCATTTCTGCTTCTGATGACTTCAGAGAATTGACTGAACTCCCTGATTTTGTCTATTTTGGAAAATAATTCACCAGTGATGTTTCAGGCTGCAGAGCTTAAATGCTGTTGATGATGAAAGTCAACAGAAAGACAGAGAGCATCTGTTTTCGGGCTCCCAAGCTCTACTTAGTTGATGTCATCAAAACAGTTCATACTGCAGCGTAAGAACATTATCGTGTCTTATGATAATCCAAATAATCCAACTCAGTGACATATGCACAAAATTCAGCATAATGCAATTCATCCATCAAACAACAATCTACTTCTATTATCAATAAAAAATATACACAAGAATAAAACATTTCAGCATTGCCTTGTCTTCCACAGCCCCACTTCATTCTTAGCACCAAACCAATTAATTCCTAATGCCAGTCAACCTAAAGTAAATAGGGGTCTATTTTGAGGTCTCTTTTCAGTGGTGGATAAATACCTATTTGGTGCTTCAGCGAGTATTTACAGCATGAGGATGGTGTTTCTGTGATCAACCCAAAATAAAATACAACACCCAAAGCAGTGAAGGATTATTATTGCTTACTAATATGATTTTAACAGTTTTGAGCCTGAGCAAAAGAGCTCTATCACACGGAGAGACTAGAAGAGCCAAGGCCCTCCAGCCCTCCCTCACAATTGTCAAAAAATAAATAAATAAAATAAAAGAGGGATTCGAACTTGCACAAAAGCTTTTGGAATGATTCTATACATGTAAATGTGTTTTACGTTCTGATCATGAGGAAAAACTATCTGATAGGATTAAGCTAAGGTTAAGGTTAAGTTTACGGTTGGGCTGGAATGGACGGCTGGAGCGTGTGTTGCCGCCGCGAGCGGCATTTTATTGCATTCAATTGCGACTCCAGAGCGTCTCATAAGGACTCAGAAGGGTACCTCTCGCGTTATGTTACACGTTGGGAATGAGAATGCTCTGGCCATCTCTCTGTAACGTTTGATGAAATTTGGACTAGTAGTTTTTGTGCAATTTTGCTGACAGTTGAACAAACAAACAGAGAAAAAACAGCATACCTCTATCTCAGCTCTCTGTCTGGGCAGAGGGATGAGATAAATCAAGCTTTTACTACGCAGCCAATAGTTACTAGGTTTATTTATGGTAAAAAAGTAAAAATCCAGCTATATGAAAACAGAGAGTGCTTCAACTGAATTATACAGAACACTAATTTCAACATAATTTAAGTTTTATTTTGTTTATATAGCCAAACCACATCCTGGGATAATGAAATAATATTGTCTCTTTTATTGCTAATTTTGTGATTTTTTTTTTATTTTTTTTTGCATTTCTTCACTGGCAAATAAAGGGCACTGCTGAGTCACAATGGCAGTAGCTACTAAATCTGTTAATCATCGTACTGCTGATGTACGAAGGCCAAACTTTACTTTAGATGACTTCCACATGGCACGTCTCTTTTGGTATAATTATCCAGCCAAGAGACAATTAGAAGATCACACAGATAAAATATGTCCAAACGAGACACACCAAAACAACAACAATAATCCTTTAAGGGTTCTCAGCCTGACCTCATAATGTCTGCGGAAGCTCTTAATGTGTGTAAAAATGATTCAGGTCAGTACACTAACACTCACAACTTGCCTGCACACAGGCCCGCAAAACACCCTGCGGCAGCAATGACAATACACAATACCCCACATGACCTACTATGACCACCATCACTTAATCCTCCCTCCCAGATGCATGGTTGAATGCACATAAACACACATGCAGAGAGACAGAGAGAGTAAAGAAGACACAGTGGTCTGACCTCTCGGTCCATTAGTGTGTTGGTCTCTCTTATTATAAAAATCTGAAATCCCCTCTAAAGTCTTTCAGCTTCACTCAGGCCTCCCCAGGCTAGAAAGACAGTGTCATTTTGTTTCAGCAGCTTTTGAGCAGAGTTACCACCTGTTCAAGAAACTACAACCACCAGCAATTCTCGAAGTATGATGACCCTGCAGAGTTAGTGCTTTCACACATTTTGGCTTATTTTAGTGAGTAAACGTGCCACCTTAAAGGGATAACACCTCTATGTATCCTGCATGCCAAATTTCCTATGTGACAACTTTCTCACCCTGTACTCTTTAACCTAAGGAGAACAAAAGTGAACTTGTATCACCCGTGAGGCTTCCTAATGAAGAGGCATATTTTATTTTACTGCAAAGAAATCCAATTTTAATAAACCTGACACTTGGAAAAGCACCACACACCACAGAATTTGAAGTCGGAGCTAGTTTTGAGTGCCCTCGCTCAATGGGTCCACATTTAAATACTTAATCAACTTGACTTAACCAGCAACGATGATTCATTCTACGATCATTAAGGCTGATTGTCCTCAAAACGACGTCACTTTTATTGTGTGGCTTTATGAGCTGTCTGCACTTGAAGGTCAAAGAAGTTAAGTTCAGAATAGCATTACAATAATGCACATTGCACAAGAACAAGGACTTAATCCATGAACTGATTCTATTTGAGCGTTCTGCGATACCTGACATAAACCTATGTATCACAAGTTTTAATATTGATATTAAAAAGTACATGAAAATAACAAAAACGCTAGAATAATCTATGGAGATTAATGAAGCTTGGAATTGCTTGACAGCGTCACCTTAACTACACAATAATACTACTAAGTTTCTGCTGTGCTTTAAGGAATTATGTTCTGCTTTAATCTTTAACAAAGCAAGAAAAAAGAAGATTAGGCAGCTAATAATTATTTCCACTTAAAATTGCTCAGAATTACAACTAAAGTTGTATATCATGGCTTTTCTACATTTGTGTTGTCATAAAAACAAGAAAAAACTGGGCCCAGAGAAAAAAGAGAAAGTGAAATAATTACAGGGCAGTTATAGTTTTAGCAAAAGTGGGAACATTTTGTATTCGTTTAAATTTTCACCTCTTTTTACCTTGTAGTTCTACATTAAAAGCCAAATAAACACTGAAATCCCTGGGCAGTCTTTTGAAGCTCAACTCTACTGGTTACACAACAGTGTGAGGATGTCAGTTTAATTCAAAATATATAATGTGTTTATCCTCGTTCTTACTCCACGCAGATAAACTCTGATCCATCAGGCGCATTTCTAAAAATCTTTCCTCAAAACGGTGTGTGCACATTTTTTGTGCATACGCTCTTATGTGTGTAGTGCCCGGGGATTAACTCCCCACCATTTCAAACCATCTGATAATCTATTAACATGGCAAAAACCTGGTAAAAACCTGATGTTTAGACTCAGTGCGCACCAACACACATTTCCTTCGTGCCATGCACTAGCGCAATACTGTTTTCTGTAATGCTCTTAAAACAGAAACAATTTCCATTTGACAAACCTCTATGGGAATAAAGGGCAGACCAGAGGAAAAACACAATAACAAACTGATTAAAGTGCAAGTAAGCAAAATGTTTTTGGTGTCATTGGACCAAAGAAATACTTTTAAACCTTTTAGCATATTGTGGGAAATAAATTCCTCCGCCTCCCCTCCACTCTGATTTCATTCTTTATAAAGGCTGGCTTGTAACAAGAGACTTTGGCCATTCACAGCTGGTCCCTTTATATCAGAGCAGTTTTTAAAAAAAAAAGAAGTTTGTAATGGGAATAAGAGCTTCATTGGATTCATGTGAGGTTTTTCAGCTGGGAAAGTGGTATTTTAATTCCATGTGAATTCCAAAGTCAGCAATGATTCACTTTAAAGCAGAAGTGTAAGAAGTATGTGAATGTGCCCGAGCTTGTCTGGTGGGAGGAGGCTAGATTTATGCCAAACCCTGCAAGGGGATCTCTTACACTCTAACACTTTACTCTTGGACTCTACTACAGCAACATTACATTGTTCGAAATCCAAAAAGATCCACATTTCTATTATGCTGGGACCTGTCACGTCCCCTTAGTTCTGTTCTTACACTGCAGTTCTGATGCGATGACATCAGCTAAGTAGATCTGAAGCTCCTACTCCTTGAGGACCTCCCTCTTTTTAAGCCAACTTTCTTCTGACTAGCTGCCCAGGAGTTGCAGGATTTTTCTTTTTTGACAAAATATTTCGGATATATTTTTACTATTGAGGCTGTTCCTAATAGTTAAATTAAGATACTGTTAAGGTTAAATGGGTTCTTACGTTTAGCTGCCAGCCTCAGACACTGTGTCTTTGTTTCCTGTGGAGAAAGACAGAAGGAAGAAACCTTAGTCCCACCCAACACACTACAGCACTAACCATGCTATTGCACTAAACGTTTAATATAAAATACCGTACATTATGAATGTACAGAAGCTCTAACATAATTTAAGTGTATTACTGTGTCTTTTTTAACCCTATTCAAAAAAAATTTAATAAAAAGCCTACCCTCTCTGTACTGCTGACAGCTTGAAGATAAATGTTGTAGTTCTTCCTTGGAGCCAGGGGTGGATTCCAGAAACCCTGAGGAAAAATAAAGGATCACTTCACCCATATCTACGATACATTTACAGACTTTCAACGAGCAATTTTACTTTTACACTGAGAAGGATACTGATATGTAAAATTAGAGGGATACCTAAACATTTAAATTAAGTAGCCTTAAAAAAGTATTGCATAAAATTTCTATGAATTTCAAGTTATATTGTTTTTAAAAAAATAGAACCTGCAAAACTAAAACTACCTTCTGGTTCCAGTGAATGCCATTTACTTCTGTATTTTCAGAATTCAAACTAGATTTGAAATATAGTTCAGATAAAAGACTTGCCTGATATGTCTTGTTGTCTCCCACAGTAAAGGGAAGTGGTTCAGGCAGGTTGCTGGGGGACAGCTGGGCAGCATAGTAATAAGGGGATCCACCACTAGAAGCACTGTGGTAAGAAACTGGGACCTGGGGAAGATGAAAATATGTCTATAAATTTAACTTCAAGTAAATTTACATAAAAAGAGTGCTTTTAATAGCAGCAATCCAAGAGTCAACAAAGCCTAGTAATCGAAATGTATTACTTATTCATTACTGATAATGAATAACCATTTACTATAAGAAAAGTTGTAAAAGTAAAAGGGGCATTGGTTTTCAAACATACATTAAACTTATTAATAATCACCTGATAACAGTCAGACGAGGCCTGACGACGTGTCCGCTGAGGATTTACTTCTTCCACCACAATCTGGTACGCACTGTAGACATAGAGACAAAATGAGTACAGATTTCATTTGAGTTGTTATTATTTCACTAACATGCACACGATGAGTGAAAAGCCTTTGACTGCTTTTTTCATGTGATCTTTCCAGTTTAACAAATAACAGAAGTGCTGTACCTTATGGGTGCTCCCTTAGCCTGGGCAGGTTTGAGCAGGACGGTGATAGTTGTCGCGGTTTCATTCAAGAAGGCCTCTTGACCATCATACTCGTCTATTGTTGGAGCTGAATAGAGAATATGAGACTGCATAAGTGTAGCTCTAACCCCTTGCTGTCTAAGTGTGATATTAAAAATATTAAACAGCACATATTAAAATGTATTTTTCTACCTGAAATATTAGTTGTCACATTGAGCGTGGTTGCAGGACCAAAGCCTTTAGAGGTTGATGCTCGTATAGACAGCTGGTATGTGACACCTGGGTGGAGCTGAGAAAACATGTGATGGGAGGCGTTTGAAGGCAGTGACACTGTGAGCCCTGGTCGTTGCAGAGGCACCGAAGGGTCAAACGAACGCACGCCACTGTAGCTGATCTGAGTTGGAGTAGAGACAGAGAAACCATTTTTTTATTTTCGCATTTTTCCAAAGGATTGTTGTGTTAAGTTTGGCTGCTACAACAGCTGCTAATGCTAGTACCTCATACTGTATAATGATTCCATTGGGTTCTGTTGGTTCCTTCCAGGAAAGACTTATTGTTTCTTCAGATGGAGAAGCTTTAAGTGACTGACTGGGAACTGGACCAGGAACTGTTAACACACACACACACACACACACATAAATTCATGCAGTTCTAATACAATTAACAGTATAATGCTCTGCAAATGAGAAACCACCTGCTAAATATAAGTATACAGACTGAGAACAGGCAGCAATGACTTTCCCAACACATACGGAAACAAGTTACAGGTATTCAAAACACCCTTTGTAGAAAACTCGATTACTTATTGAAAAGCGATATAAAAAAAATACATAAACAAAGATAAAATCATTTCAAATGAGGAAGAGAATAAAACAAGACGGTGGGATTTTGCGATTTGTGTATCGTACCATCTTCATCAGTTTGTATGATGGTCTCGTCACTCTCTTTCCGTCCCTCCGGATTGGTGAGAATCATTTTCAGGCTGACGTTGGTGTAGGGCGGCAGGTTCCCCACCAGGTGGCGTGGTGCTGAGAACAAAAATGGGGGAAAACATAAACAAACCGCAGAATAAAATTTCAAGACATTTGTTATGTATTTAGGATTAAAACCAGGGTTTTTTTTCTCACTGACTAATCTGCTGCTGATTTTATAATGGTCTATGTAATATTGTCAAACAGTAAAAAATAAATAAAAAAATCAGAGCTTAAAGTGTTTTTAAATGTATTGTTAGGTAGTTTACAGTAAAAGGAAACAGTTGGTTAAGCCACATTTTTCAAATGAAGGAACAAGAGAGCTGTTGTCATCTGTTGATTATGCAAATGTTGTCTATCACACTTCTGTCAGTCAGCTACTACATTTATTGACTAATGGATCAATAGCTGAGCAGGTCAAAGTGAGTGTATGAGAGACATGACTTAAACCAATAATTAATTATTCATTTATTTTCAGGGAATGATTCAACCTACTGTACCTACTGTCTATTCCAATATTCTTGAACATCAGTCCTTCTGATATTAAGGCTGGCTTAACAATGAAATGGTTGTCAATACTACTGTCAAGCTCACTGTGAATAAATGATCCACTCAAATTTGAAATCTCACTGAAGGCAGACACCTTTTTATTATACTAAATTTCAGCACTTTTTTGGGCTGTTACTTTATCAAGTGCTTAGTCTTATTGTAATTATTTACCCATGTCACACTGAATAAAAAGCAATGTAACACTAGAAAACACCACAACTTCAAAGCACAGTACAGTAGCACATTTAAGGTAGGGCGAAAAGTAAGTAGTACCTTTAGGGTCCATGTCCAAACAGTCAGCTTTGCTACGATTGCTGGCAGTCATGTAATGGTAACAGATGGTAACGTTAAAGGTGTGACAGCGGGTGATGTTGTAACCCAGCGATTCCCAGTCCACTGCGATCAAACGTGACCTGGTCTCAGCAATCTTCAACCTCTTAGGTGTTCGCATAGGTTCTACAAGAGAAGAGAAATAAGAAGGTTATATCTGATTTTGATTTTGTGTAACAGTGACATATTAAACTGCTAATGTTAGAAGTTGCAAGTCTATATCTTTTCTAACACTGCAACACTCCAATTTCATCCACAGGTGGGATAAAAAACAAACTATTGTGCTTTAAGTAATTAACATGTGAGGAAGTTTTTGAACTACTAAATGTCCATGCACCGGGAACTATGCTGCCAAAATGACCAAGAGCTCTGTGTCAACATTTTCCTACACTGGATTTTACAAAAGCCTATTTCTTCTCCACCCTTGTCATTCAACTATTTCTCAAAAGCAATAGCTTCCATAAGGACACGTCTTTTTTTTTTTTTTCATCTTTTATGTGTATTCAGACTGTTATTGTCAATATAATCAACTTTCCCTCCTCGCTGCCCAAGGCTTTAATTACCTTAACTGGCTCATTTAGCTGGATCAATAATCCCACAGTGCCTAGACACACACACACACACACAAACGCACACACCCACAGAAGAGACTATAATCACAAGGCTGTGCTATTCCTACTCTACATTCTGCATGCAAGAGTCCTGCCTGGGAGTCCATTATATGCCAGGGAGTAGATGTAAATACATACATTTTTACATGCTTTCTGCTACATTGACCTTAAAAGGCTACCTCAGATGCAGCATTCAAGCTATGTGGCTATCAATCCACAAGATATTGCTTTCTTTTGGAAAACCAGAAGAAAGGTAATATCTTTAAGCACCACCAATTGCTGTCAAAGAGTTATTTCTCTTGACACAGGAACTACTTTTCTAACTAGAGAAGATATCCATCAGTCAAGGCAGATTCCAGAAGATGTAACAGTCTATTGAAATGCCTCTGCCACTCTACTATCTTCCAGAATAAAGCATGATAAATATGTTTGAACTGAAGCACAATATAGCTAGCAGCTTGGTGTATCCTCAGGCACGTTGGGATGGAGCTAAATCACTAACAATATGTCACTAATAATTTATTTATTACTAATAATTTATTATATAAATAGACTTTTAATCCGAATGGGTCAACCACTTGAGAAAGGTGGTGAAATATAGCGCACTTCCATGTTCCGACACTTTTTAAGTATCTCAGCCAAATCCTTGCTATTTTTTAATCATTTGGTAAGCTCAGAGACTTTCTGTTCTGGATATTTTAATCAGTTTAAAAAGTTCTCGATGTTATAATCAAAATTATCTTTCTAATCCTGCTCAGTACTTCCAATGCTTAAAAAATGCTTTGATTAGCCTTGATATTAATTAGATGCATTGGTCTTTGACATCACTAGAATGAAATACATTACTGGGAAACAAAAACAAAGTTAATGAAAAGCTTTGTTCTTCGTCATAAATTGAATTCACGTTGATAAGCCTATCACCTGTTGACGTTTTATTCCTCTTCTATCCGGTCTAGCTGTAACCCACCTGCTTCCTTATGTCCTTCCAGGATTTTTTAATAAAACCCGCTCACCTTAAATAGAGACGCATGTCTCTCCCCAACCCCTCCTTGTCTTGCTCTGTGTTTTTCCCTGGGTCTTCCTCTTTCAGAGGAGACTACACAAGGACACAAACTTGTCGCTTCTTCTGACAACCCATTATCTGCCTGTCACTCACACACACACACACACACATGCACCGACGCTCACGGGGACCAACACACACGCTCACACTTCATTGCAAAGATACACACCCACACTTTAGATTGTGACTGAATCAAGATTAAATCTGGGTAGAGCATTTATAGGGGTATGTGTGTGTGTGTGTGTGTGTGTGTGTTCATCTCTGTAAAACTTCTCAGAATAACAATTCATTGTCAAGGACAAACACAACTCTTACATACACTCAACAACACACACAGAGTTGTAGCAAAATGCTACAACTCATGTAGCATGCTACAAACCATGCTAATGCTTGCGTAATGCTTGCGTAATCCTCTAAACATGAATATGTCACTAATAATGTGACAAACAGACGGACAGAGAATGAGGAACAGAAGACGACACAGGGGAAGAAAGGCAGTGCAGGTAATTGTCTGCTGAGAAAATATTATTGCTGAGCAGCGTGTGTGTTAATAGCTGAGGGGTCAGAGCATTTCATTTTTGCTTCAACCTGTTATTGGATGGTTGACATTTAAATAGAGCAAGACAGAGACCACTGGTTTCTCTGACTGTCTCTCGCTTTGTTTCGCTATCTTCCTCACTTGTCTCATTCTCTTCTCTGTGTCTCTCTCCCTGTTCAAATCAATAGTTGTGATCCTCACTATAAAACAAGCTATTATGACACACACAAACACACACTCACAGTTAGGGCAGTGTAATAAATTACATTGATTTCAGGGTCTCTTGATGCTAACACTGCTTCACAGTAAGACAGTCTTCCACGTGGAATTAAAACAAAATATATGACTGGCTGCTTGTCACACAAACATACTCGCACACACACAGTGTCATATTTCCATCACTTCAGGGGGCATTACATTCATTTCCTGGAGACTTGCCCTAACCTACCATCATAACCAGTTGCCCAACCCTAACATTAGGCACTATAATTTCAAGATTTATTATACTGGGACTTTGTGTCCCCAAATGGGAGGTGGGTCCCCACAATGTGAATGTGTAAACATGCATGTGTCTTCAACACCCACACACACCACGATTTTTTGAAAACCCATTACCCTTTTGACTTATATTGTATTGCTGCTTATCTCTATTTAAAAAGAGAGAGAAAAAGAAAGACAGAAAAAGAGAAGAAAGAGAGAAACAGAGGTGGAAGAGGGAACGACGATAACTAGTCTGGAATATAGCCAGAGTAAAGCGGGAGCAGGTCCAATGGCAAACCACAGAGGCTGCCTTGTCCCTTTCCCCTCCTTTGGTAGACAGACAAACGGCTGGATTCATGTTGGAACTAAAAGGCTTTGTTCTCTACAGATGCAGCTTTGAAAACAACAACAATACCAATAAACACTAACAATAACACCGACGACAGAAAGCTTCATATCAGCAGAATCCAGAGGATGGAATTAAAAAATGGAAAACAAAAGCAAAGGAAATGAAACTAAATGTAACAGAACTGTGCTAAAGGCAACCAAACCATGTCCCTCAACATGAGGTATTAGGAAGAGCCAACAAACACAGCCATAAAACCATTGTGAGAAGAGATGAAGCTGAAGAAAAAGCGGAAGAAAACAGGAGAGGAAAGGAAAGGGGAGAGGACAGGAGGGGCTGGGAAAGAAAAGGTTGACAGGAGATGCAGCTAAATCCAAGTTAATCTGTCCAATTAGTTCCTGGTAATCCCTCCACTGTCATAAGTAAGACAAATGAAACTCCATCCATTTATTCTGTCTCTAACTCTAATTTCTCTCTGCATGTGTGCTTCTCTTTCTAGGCCACGTTTAAGTACTTAAAAGGTTCAAATTTGCCCTCCAACATGTTTTCAATTTGCACTTGGAAGCTACATGGATTTTTGAGAGGCTAATTATGAAAGCAGCAATTAAGTCCAAAAAAACACTATCCATACAGTGCCGTGCGAGCTGTTTCAAATTATGAAGTTGAGAAAAATAAATGGAAATCTAGCTCGTGTCTGATGATTAAAAAGACACGAGTTAAATAAAAAGCAATTCAAACATAAACGCGAAGTAAAGACGGAGGAGTCCACGAGATGTCTTTTTAAAGGGTAAAGTTGGCTCTATTCTCTATTCTTCTTTTTACTCATAAAACTCAACATTACTCAAATCAATAACACCTCTTAGTGTTTTCACCTTTTGGCTTTTTAACAGTTTGAACAGTAGTGTGGTGTAGATATGACTCAGATCAAACTACAAAGCACAAGCTCGTGGAAATTAAGCCACCCATATTATGGGATTAATTAATAAGTAATTAGTTGGTTTTATAATTTTCACAGATGTGGTTTCACAGAAACAGCAACCAGAACACGAGTGACGTAGTAGCTCCTCCGTCTCACGATACGTACTAGGTCACAAATGTGACCTTGACATTGACCTTGTGTAGTTGCACTAAAATCTGTCCAACACTCCAGGAGGAGTGCCCTTAACCTTGCACAGTTTGGGTGAGGATGCATTAGGTGATCATAAAGGAGCTGTGATTCTGGTTAATTGCAGATCCATAAGCTGGCACTCGATAAGGCATGAACATACCCTACAACTTTAATTTAATTCACCAGACCTGCTTATCAAGAGTGCAATCACATTCACTCATACAAAAGTAAGATGATGGCAGTACAATTTAAAAAGCAGTGTATTTTAAAGTGTCACTTTATTGTATAAAAAGTGTCATAAATGGAATAAAATTGCATTTTAATGGAATGTTTTAGCTAATATTTTCACTGTTTTGCCACAGTGCACAGAACATGCTCGGTTTCTTTTCATTAATTTCATTTTAAAATCCAAATTAAATTAGGAAACATTTCTTCGGAGCATGTGACATTTTCGGTTTAGGAACGACAGAATCTCATTGCGCTCTTGAAAAACACTTTGTATGCAATATATCAGAAATCTATCCATGAAAAACTGACCCCTGCAAATAAAAGACCATCCGTTAGATTTTTAAAAAAAGTATCCTATTTGCCACACGAATGTGAATCCACACAGACAGAACATGACTGTAAAACTGACACGCACAGCAAAACACGCTCTGTCGCTAAATCTGTTGGCTGCTCTTTCAACAGACTGACACTTAAAAGTGTTGTACTGCTGATGTGTGTGTCTGAGTTTGTGCATATTCACATATAAAAAGAAGTACATGTGACATATTGTGTTTGATTCCCTGCAACATCTGTGTTTGTGTGTCTGGAAATGTGTTTTTGTGATTCTATTCTTCCATAAATCCAAGTGATGCTGAGCTTGTGCAACATATGAGAAATACTGTGACTCTCCTGAACTGTGTGTGTGCGTCAGAACGTTTCTTCAAGTGTGTCTTAGTGTGTGCTCAAGCCTCAGCAACTATGATTTGTGTGTGTGTGTCTGTGTATATGTGTGTGTGTATATTTATGTCTAACCTCCCATGACCAAGAGGTTTCAGCAGAAAATTCAGGATTTGGATTAAAAGCTACTTCATCACCTTCTTCTGTCGCGCACACATATGTACACACACGCGCGTGCGACACACACTCACTAACCCTTCACTTCAAGTTGATTATATTTCACCCTTCAGACAAGAGCAATACATCACCACAGAAGAAAAATCGAGAAGAGTCGGAGAAGAGAGACAGAGAGAGCATGAGAAAGAAGCGGGGACGGATGAGGAAAAAATGTAAAAGGAAGAGATGAAAAGAGACGTGAGGACAAAAGAAGAGAGGAAAGGAGCAGATGAAATCCTTCCTGTTATCATATCAATTGCTCAGCAGTGTGTGTGATGTCTGCTCAGTTTTTTATTAACTATATTGGTTTTTTAATTAAACAGTGTTTCATGTGGTGGCACGCTTGGGCTGATGCCTGATGCTTGTGCACACATATTTGTGTGTGTGTGTGTGTGTGTGTACGCGCGCGTGTGTCTTCATTATATTGTATTAAACTAAATATTCAGTAAACTACAGGTGGTGGGATCAGACAAACCTAACCAAACAGAAAAAGCAAAGGAGTCATTACCATTTAAATAACATTCCTACCCCGTGCCTGTGTGTGTGGCTCACTCTAACAACAAACACACACAATCCAACTCCAACGGTGTGTGCACATTTGCATGTGCGTGTGGGTAATCTCAGTTATGCTGGAAATACAAAGGAAACAGGTAGGGAGATTTAACCAAAAACATCAGCATATTACTCAAAATATAAGGAACGGTGCCAGATCAGACACTGTATATAAAAGGTGCGACTGTGACCCACCTACTGCTTTGTGGACTACCATTAATGCTCAATTCAATTCGGTTTTATTTATATAGTGGCAAATCACAACAGCAGTCACCTCATGGCACTTCATACGGTAAGGTAGACCCCCCCCCTACAGTAACAGAGAAAACCCGAACAATCAGATGATATTGTGTGATTGAAGCTAGACTGCAGTGGGAGATAAAACCTTTGCAGAATCAGGATCAGGTAGGAGCAGCCGTCTGCCAGGACGGGTTGGTTGTGCTCAGAGGAAGACGGGGCAAAAGCGAGTGAGAAAATTGTAACATAGATATTTTGGATGTCACCATTTTGCTTTGTTTTTTTGAGTGATCTACATAAGAATGGTGTGTGCTGGTACTGTTCGACTTACCACGCTCTATATCATATCGTAGTCTTGTCCTTTTTACTCCAAAATAGACTTTAATTTACAAAGTAACACCATTTTGTATTAAGTCAGACCTGCAACTTGTAACAAAAAGCATAAACTAGTCATAAAAGACTATGCGTTTAATTTATTTGGCTGTATGTTTTCGAGATGACTTTTGTGAAACCTGAATTTATACGGTGGCAAAGGTAATATTTTGTTTTTGTGCTGAACCACATTACTTTCTTTATAATTGTAAAACAGGAATTTGACCTCATCGCTGGCCTTGACACCGAATGTACTCGCCTAGCTTCATATCTGATTCCATTCTATGCTTTGGCTCTCATAAAAACTCTTTTTCATGCCCCCGTTTCTTTCATTTAAGGAACATTTTTGAATTGCGAGCTTCAGCTTCCCAGCTGAACTAGAGAAAATTGTTCATGCATTTGTCTCAGCGCACCTAGATTGCTGTAATGCTCTATTTACCAGCTGAGATAAATAATCTCTTTCACACCTACAAGCTATATAAAAAGCCATTGCCAGACTACTGACTCATTCTACTAGGTGAGATCAAATTACCTTTATTTTATACTTTTCACATTGGTTCCCAGCAGATTTTAGAATTCATTTTAAAATTCGTGTACTTACATATAGAACAAAAAATGGAAAAGCTGCAGAGTTTTTTTTTAAACACACGGCTGCTCATAGTTTTTGGTAGCAGGCTGAGAATTTGTTAGTTGTTCCACATATGAAACTGAGAACTGGGGAGGGACACAGAGCCTTCCAGTCTGTGGCATCTAGGCTTTGCATCAGTCTCTCTCTCTCTCAATAGTAACTATTTTTTAATTATCTGTTTACAGCCTTTGTGTCTACACGGTTGTGAAAAGTGCGAGAAATTTCATCTGACCATGTGCAACGTCCAGTAATACATATTTCTATGAATACTCCCATTTGTTTCCTTGCAAAGAATGCGATAGGATTATCGGTGTACAGAAAATGTAACATGCAAAGTAAATATTAAGTACCAGTCATCCTAGCTAAGCTTAAAGGCTGAAAACAGGTGAGAACAGCCTATATGCATCTGTCCAAAGGTAATCTGCCTATCAGCAAACAGAGAAGTGGTTCATCTTCTAGTTGCCTGCTCCATGAAAAGGTACAAATCTTAAGTATTAGAAGACCTGTTGTTTTATCCACCAAATCAATTTGATCTGAGAAATATTTGTTCATAAGGACATTTGCTGCAGTGCTAGTGTTTGAAATGCATTTGATGAATACGTACATTTCAGGAAGTCCTTCTAAAAAAAATCATAAAATATTAATGCCTCACTACCAAACATCATGGCATCATAATAAAGTGTAATTTTCTAGTCAGGAACACACACACAAAAAAAAGAATCAGATTTACAGGATTTGGTGTATTTTGTTTTTAGTCTCTAAATTCATAATCGTATTTTTTGGCCTGTTATCTTCATATTACATGGATTACAATGAGTTTACGTCTTTACCAGCAATGTGTTCCAGCATGAATGAGGAGAAGAAGATTAATTTCCTCTTCCTGTCAAACAGGAAACTGTTCAATACACGAGTCGCCTGAACAAGTCTATGACTTCCTCTCTGTCAATAAACAGACACCACATACGTGCAGATTCATTCATTGTTAAAACACACTCACACTCGCGCGCACACACACACACCCACACGCACGCACACACACACACACACACACACACACAGGTTGGCATGCATCAGTCAGACCCTGTGGTTATGAGTTTTCATCTCTCTTTCATTTTTATTCTCCAGTTTCATCATTCTCTCGCCTCTTGCACTCTCTCGCCCCGCTCTCATTCTCTCCTCTCTTTCTTTCCCAGCCTTATTGTTTTTCATCATCTCTCCATTGCTCCCTTATTCTGTTTCTCATTCAAGCTCATTGCTTTTATTTCTGTCTCTTTCTCTCTCATATCAACCCTCTCTCTCCCTCTTGCTCCGTCTCTCTCCCTCAGGCTAGCTGTGTTTATATTTCAGTCGTTTATTTCTACAAATGTCAGACAGTGTTTCTGCCCTCCGTCTATTGATCCACAGAGAGCGAAAGATGGGGAGAGAGAAGCAGGGAGAAAAGGGGGAAAGGCAGTGAAAAAGAACGAAGCAGAAAGAAAGCTATAGAGAAGGCACAAAGGGAGATATGAAAGAGGAAGAGTAGCAGAGAGAAAGCAGGAATGAGGTGACAGAAGTATAGAAAAAACTGGATAAAAAGTGATAGAAAGCGCAGAGAGCCTCCAGTATTATAATCACTCTTTTGCGCAGATCACTGAGCAACCAAGAACTGACTCAGGCTCTCCCCTCCTTTCTTCTCCAATTCCACTCCTCGCTACACCTCTCCTCTTCCTGCCTGCTCATTGTACAAATATCACCATACCAACTAAAATATACACACCAAGACAAAAAGAACAGTAGATGGACAGATTGATACATATTAAGAAAAGCAGAACAAAGCCTGTGTGAGAAGAAGGCCCAATTAAGTAATGTTGTCTGTGACTTCTTGCTAAACCTGGCTTATCTTCTTTTAAGAGAACATACATAATAAGGAAGGAATCTACTGACCTGGCAGAGTCTGTAATCACAAAATCAATACATTCAATTCTAACTCTACTATGTTAACATACTGTAGCTGTCCTACCTGCACATTTGGTCCGAGTAATGAGCGGTGGACCGGGTTTCCCGGTCCCTCCCTCTCCTGGTCTGGTTAGTAAGACCCTGATCTCATACTCTGTGTCTGGGTCAAGATGCCATAACTTGTAGTTAGGAGAATTCACAGCATGAGTCTCTGTCCAGCTGCCGGATGTCATACGGTACTCAACCTGTTAGAAAGAATTGAAAGTACTAATCAGAAAATCAGTAATATGCACATGACCACTTATAATCATGCTTATAATCATGTTTTTCCTCATTTTCTTTCATATGCTGGTAAAGTGCTGGATGTTCATACTAAGCATGGCAAGAGAAATAAAGAGAAATAATCCCTCTGAACCAGAAGCTCAGGCTTCAGATTGAGCTTGTTTCTATTTTAGACAAAATTCTTTGATGTAAATGAAGGTGGATACCCACAAGATTGTCCTTTCAGTCACATGACTGGTGTGAGCACAAAAGCAAACCTATTGTTTAAATGTTTTATTTGCAAGAGGCAGCCAATGACAAGAAAGTTGGCTTAGAGGTCAGGTTTTTTCATATAAGCTAAATCAGAATTATTCATGTAACTTAGAAGCCACCCTGTTTTCCTGTAAGAGGATAAATGGTAATTGTTACAGTCTTTCATTGTTAAAGATTTGTTAAGTAATTACAGAATTTTTTAAGCTTGCACGACTACAATTCCCCAATTTACAGTGATAAAACGGTAAAAAAAAACATTATGTACTTCAAGACCAACACACCTCCTTTAGTATTATAGGTCCATCTCCAAATATGGAGTTAGCATTGAGCTGAATTAGTAGGTAAGTGGGGCCGACACCGAGCAGCTGGGGTGGTGCGATTGGGTGTGGAGGCTCTGGGGAGAGAAAACAAAGAGCAAGAACATGTAAGTTGGTTTTACAAAAACAAGGTCACTTAAGGGTGGCAGCAAACATAATAAAGTCACTGTAATAAGATAACTCATTAGCGGTCACATGATTTTTGTGAACTGAAGCATTTTAAACAGAATACCTGCCAGCTTTGACAACTATCTAGGGTCACAAAAATCATGGGCTTTCTAGTAGCTACAACACCGACTCACAACACCCCCATGTGACTGCTAAGGTGAGCATTACGGCTAATTAAATGGTTTAAGATTTTTCATAGGTCTGCTTTTATCCCATGTCCTTTTACTTAGAATAAAAAAATTATAAAGTTTATACTCTACACATGAGAGGCCTTCCACGTCTCTGAATTAAAAATACTGACTAAACCTTTTTCTGAGATTAAATAGGTATTTTTTGTACTTCATCTGTTAAAATCAAATAGTTTTTTATTTGTCCATTAGATACAATTTGTGTAAAAAATATTAATTCAAATATGACAGAACATCTACACTACAGTAAGAGTGTAAATCTGCTACACGAGCAATTGCCAGTTTCTCCCTCTGCTTTTTTGTCTCAAAGCTTGTACTGGAAAGCTGCTATACTAAAAACTAAAGCCACATCCCTCACTTTCCATTCGATCTACCGCATGAACTCTCCCAGTAAAAAATACACATAAGTTGCTAACTTTCCTATCTCTCCCTCTGTTTTGACAAGGTCGCTTGCTATGCATCACCATCACCCGAGCATCATCCACCAACAGGCCCTGACTTAGGGGACTGATATTTACCCATCACTCCCCAATATCTCTGTGCAAATGTTTTCTGCAGGACTAAGGCGATTAGAGCCTACAGGCCAAACTCTGTTCTACTTGTCAGATGGCTTTTGAAATTCAAGTCCATATTCAGTCTGAAATATAAGCATTATATAAGCATCCGAAAAATTTAAAGAGACATCTAAAAGGGGATTTGGTAACCATTATTAATCATCAACTACGCCTTTGTTAGGTGTATCGATTAATTACCTTTACAGTATTGTTTCATAATGTAAAATTTGAAGGGAAAAAAAAGTACAATTGACTAAATAATGCCAATTAACTTTTAAATATTAACCACAGTATGTAGTTTTACTAGACATGTGTCCCTGTATCAGGGCCACAAAGTGCTTGCTGAATAAATTCGAGTGTTTTTACGTAAATGTGATGGATGTGCGATGGTTCAGGGCCAGCCAGATCACAGATAACTGTCACACATCTGTGACTGACAGGCTGAAAACATACAACCTTTAAACACAGTGCATCAAAGTTTGATCTACTTGACACATCTACGCGCACACACAGATCAACGCATGAATTAATCACTCTCCTCACACACATGCACTGTGATCTGTCTCGCATGCAGTAAATCATGAAGATTTTTATCTCTCTCAGACACACAGACCAGGCATTTTTCTTTCTTTCTTTTTTTTTTTTGCAGTCTAGCTTCAATCACACCATATCAAAGCAAGTACTGTATTATCTAAATTAAATGTGTGTGCTTGTGTGTTACTGTGTATGTTGCTCCATTAACAGTTATATTTTACATTACTGTCGCCTGTTTTTTCCTTTGTGTGCCTGTGTTGTCATTTTTGTGTGTACTGAACGTGGCTGTCAGAGAGGTGCGTGCACGGGGAAGCAGCGCTTTAGCAACAGATGAAACACTGAAGTTTGACAGCACGCGTGCACGTGCGAACGCAGACACACAGACACTGGCAGGCCAATGAAGCTGAATCCAGATAATGAATGTTGAAGTTACTTCAGAAAACCACCAACGTCAACGGCATGTCATCCCACAATGCCATCAAATAAGCAAAGTAAACAACACGATGATAAATAAACAGATGAAGAAATAAAGCAAAGATTCACAATGATGCATTTTTAAAGGGCACAAAGCAGTAGGTTTATTTATTTTTTAGCTTGTGTGTTAGCTTGAATGCATGTTTGAATGTTGCTTAAAATCTACCGAATATCTAACAGATAAATAATACACATAAAAATGAAAGAGTAGGGAATGTAACTGGGTCATTATGTGAATCCAGAGGGGGAAAAAAAGACAAAAGCTGGAACAAGCTCAAACTTTACATTTTCTTCTTGTTTTGTTCCATCACTTGTCATTTGTGCAGCTGACCTAAAAAAATATAACAAATCATCAATGGTGTTTATTCCAATATTTTGCGGTGGAATTGCTTTCACTATCTTTTTTATTATTAATCACATGTGTGAACCCTCTCGTCATTTTCCGGTTTTTAGGTCGAATGTAAATGAAAATAAAAATAAGAAAACAAATGAACACTGGGAAAACTTCAAATGTATATGCTGATTCTGACCTACACCGTCTCTATGATTAATTTCTTTATATTGTCATTCATTTTCTTCCCTGATATTAAAAAAGAACAAACAATCAGAAGCTATTATGAAGGATGTTTTGGTAGGTTCTGTGGTTTGTTTTGTAATGTGGTGACAGAGACAGACTAATACTAGAAAAGAGTGAAAAAAGTGAGTTTTCACTGGTGACAGGAGCCCACCAGGAATGCTCTTTGTTTTTCCATCGTCAGCAACCTTGTCAATAAAGTTTAGCTTTCACAAACCTTTGCTGACATCATAGGGAGCTCACTGGAGGACATGTGACCTCCAGAACTACAGAAGTGTGCACGAGCGTGAAAGTGTGTGTGTATTTCAGCTGCGTTAACAACAGTCCAGTGGTAGTAGTTTTGGTTTTTCTATATTTCTATAATGCCTGAAGCTCCACCTGTCACTCTAACTTAAGAGTGTGCGACTGGCTACAAGGGAAAAAGTGACATTTTAGAGGTGGATCACTATAGCTTAAACCAACTGCAGGAATTCAAGCAACTTGTGTGCGCACATAAGTCTGATACATGTTTGTGTTTGTGTGTGTGTGACAGTAATATTGCAGGAGATTTTTAGGCCATGGGTTGTGTGTAATGCAAGCTGGCATGGTGATGTATGTGTGTGGTGATGATGCACTCTGTCACCGAAGGAACCAGAGGGCAAGGCTTTATTAGAGCTTGCCTCTGACCAAACCAAAAGTGACACACACATACATATACACACCCAAACACACAGTCAGACTCTCTCATACCTCTCATGCTGTTTATCTACAGTAAAACTTGTAAAGGCAGGGCTTCTGCTTGCCAGCATCCATCCATCAGGTCTTAAAAATTTCATGCTTTGGGCTATTGAACCTTGTACTGTTTTGGTACACAAGGAAATGTATATGTAATGCTGAATTTTGAAACTGGCCGCTGGATATTTGATCAGATCTTGTTTACTTGTTTGGAAAAGCAAGTGACCCAGAGATGATGAGTGGACTGTTATATTGAAAGAAAACCAGCAAGTAATCTTAAGAAAAGCCACAGCTAGTGTCAGTGAAGCGCACTTCTTTCTAAAAGCCAAGTATCTATCGATTGTTTATTAAAGTTGTACAAACAAATAATAAACAAATCAATGTATAATGTGGCAGTATTTCATTCATCTGGATTTTGGCCAAGTGGCAACCTCGAGGCATGCGCTTGAGCTAAACCCCACAAATTAAAACTGTATACATGGTTAAAGGGCTTACTAGGGCGGTGTCCGTTTTCAGGGACAGGTCGGCTTTAATAGTTTGTGTCACTGAAGTAGATGCCCAAGCTGTGTGCTCAGGTGTACAAAGAGAATACCCCAGGACTCTGTGCTGCAGGTCTTCGAGTGAAGCTCTGTTGTTTGTATTGTATGATCTTTAGCAGTTAGCAGTTATCAGTGTCAGAGCCACATCTAGGTAGTCTATGGTTGCTAAATACGCTTGGTAGTTAGCAGGTAACTTTACCGTCTTATGCTTTTATATTTCAACAAAAGGGAAAAAGGATAAAATGTACATATAAGAAGAATCTAGGAATCCCCTGGCACACTTCCCAGGCTCCCAAGACACACCTCTGTTTAAAGATATGTGAATCTTTTCTTTCATCCTGACAGCTTCCGCACATGATAATGGCACATCTTTGTCATCTACATGTTATAAATATCAATAGACTATTCCTATGAGTAACCGTAGTGGGGCAATTTCACATCCTGCAGTGAGCCACTTTAAGGCTTTGAAGATGAAACCTGGGTTATTTTTTATGTATATCATATTTTGGCACATCCATACGAGTTCTTCCTTTTCCCGTTTTCCTATAATCTATATAGATGATTCCTCAAGTAATATCCCATTGCCAGCACTTCACCCGCTAGCTTAAATTTCATAATACATAAATATTAAAAAGCAAAATATTCAGAGAGAAAATATTAGCAATGCAGCAACACTGTCCATATTCATGGTCGTCGATGTCCTGCAGGAGCCTCAATTATCCAACAAGCGTACTTTTCAAAAAGTGAAATAAACATATTCTCTGTTTCTTTGATTTCTCTCTGACTCTTCTCACATCTGATATTACTAATAAATAAACATGAGGCTCTTCTCCTCCCACATTCATATATGCAGTCCTTATTATTCTATTGTGATATCTTTCTAACGACCAGATTCAAGATCGATATTCATAATCACCGAAATTCCTCAAATGTCCAAAAGCATCGTTCCTACTGATTGTTAAAAAGAAAACCACTGGCTGGTTGTGAAAGACACAGTGCTCTTGGTGCATCTTCTTGAACCTGAATCTATTTTCATACATGTAGATTGGTTCCTTTCATGTTCGGACACATATCTCCTGCTGCGCGAGTTTCTCATCTTATTCCTCTTTCCCTTCTCGCAATCAAAAAAAACATGTTCACGATAAATAAACATTAGCCACTTACGTTTTCCTACTAAATCAGCAATGTCCTCAAGATCTCCTTCTATAACTGCCTGATTTTCTTTATCAATAAATAAATAAAAATCTGATTATTCTGAGTGATTTTTGGCCCCAAATTGGCAGGGTTAGGGTCAAGCGACACAGAGACGTGAACCTCTATGCCAGAGAGTGTTAGAGCACCTTTATCTGAGGTACACCATATTATATTCATATTCATGGTGCTCGTTCCTGCTTTGATTTCTTATTTCTTTCTGCTCTGACATTTCCTATGCAGAATAATAAACATGACTCTGCTCCGCTGTTTACATATTCACACATATTCCCGATTCTGATATGGATATTCTTTGGATAATGAGCTATTTACATTTAACTTTTCTCCACCAACTCCTCTCTTCTCTTTGCTCTTCCTTCAACCTCCCCACCCTACCCATTCCACCCCCCCTTCTGTCACTCC
>VUQR01021662.1:60692-73742 GCA_015108515.1 Hemichromis elongatus
TCTCTGGGAGATGAATTGAATATGTAAGCTATTCGATGTGAATGAATAAAGCATCCCATCTCAAACACACATTGGTGACACCTTATTAACCACATGTCAGAAGCACATGACAGCTGCAGCGCACGCACACACCCACACCTACACAGACACAGACACACACAACCCCAAACACAAACACAGCTTCCATTGGCGTACACTCAGACACAGCACGCCCATGCTGGCATAGACAACAATTGAGCAATCTCATCCTCATATAAGCATCCGCACACAAACGGAGCATTTGCACACACAAAACACAAGAGTAGCATACAAACATCTACATACCCTCCCACATTAACTATCCTCATTAGCCTATATTGTGTTAGCGACTTTCACTTTATGGGTCAGTCACAGTGGTTGTACATGTGATTAGAAAAGGAAATTTGGCATTTGCAAGGTTGTGCCAAACACAAAGTTATTCATAACAAAAAAAAAAAAACACACTGTGAGGGCAAGAAAACAGCTAGTCCGGGTACATAGAAGCACATAGGATGTAACTCAGCATTAACCTCTTAATCACAGAGTTATTCTATAATTACATCTCTCTTTTATATCACAAGACATACTCTATATCAGGGCTGGGCAATTAACTATTGTAAGGGGCAACATCATGAACTTAATATTTTCTTAAAATGAAGCTTTATTCCAAATCATGCAGCACTGGAGTTACTGTTGACTGTCCAAATTAGCATCACCGAACTTAATTACTTAGCTAATGATAAAATATGCTATTGGCAGCTGTGATTTAAGGTAACAAATTTGATAAATGGCTCAGGCTTCAGTGATTGCTGCTTTTGTTTACTTCTGTCCGACTTTGTTGACACACTGTATTAAAAATTAATACATTGGGAACTTTCTTTGTACGTCCAAAAATTCTTCAAAAAAAGCTTATGTATAAATATACTATTAGATAAAAAAAAAAGCAGCAAAGAAGTTGACAGAAAATCTATTAAATAACCTTGAAAATGTTTTTCAAAATCCTCACCTCTGACGATAAGCGCAGCAAAGTTGGACACCCCAGAGCCGCGCTCTGACTGGGTGACACAGCGATACAGATCTTGATCTTGATTAGTGACTTCTTTGAGGTGGAAGGAGGCAGCAAACCGTCTGTGGTTGATGTTTTTGGTCAGAGCAACTGGAATATCTTCTCCATTTCGCCTCTGAATTACAAACAAACACACACACACACAGACAGATCAGGTGTTGCAGTGGCTATAAAGGGTTAAATGCCTTGCTCAAGGTCAGTCAGCACTGACCACAGACACACACGCACACACCCACGTGTATACACACTCTCATCCCCTTCTGCCTCGCTGACAGCAGGTTTGAAGGTCATGACTACAATAGAACCATAATGAAATCAGCAGCTATTAAACTCTTAATCATGTTAGCTGCTAGATGTATGGCCTAAAGTCAGTCAGTGTGACTGTGACTGTGTGAGCGTGTATTTGTGTGTTTGTGCAGTTGACACTTTATAATTGGACATACAAGTCCTAAGGGTGTCACATTCAGTACACTCCTTGTGTTGCTCATTTCTCTACATAAAGCTATACCCTGCATATTTATATTATTTTACAAGGAACTGCTCGCATTAATCAGCACAAGAATGACATGATTTAGCGAGACCTTGCTTATTTTCATTTTATTTAAATGGATGCTAAAATGCATCTTTGTGAAGATAGAGATTCATATAATAAAGGGGAAAGTCTGTCCAAATTACAGAAAACATGCTCTTAATTGAGTCCAGTGGCACGTTTCTGAATTTTCTCTTAACTTGTCAAGCCTTTCTGACATTAAATCTGACTTGTTGTTTTTTGTGTATGTGTTTTTCTTTTTACTGTCATATACTGTAAAAATAATTTTGTATTTGCAATTACCACTGTTAGATATAACAAAACATGCCGTTTTTGTATCTGAGCTTGAAAGGCTGCAAATATTATTGCAATTTAAATAATGCTAGTTAAATAACCCCAACTGTGCATAATCATAATTAATCAGTTAGATCTGGTCTTGCTACAAACGCCTTGTAGAACTTTTTCATGCAAAAACAGCACAAAGCACAAGATTTCCAACTGTTTTCTTGGTTGTACCTGTAGCCAGAGTTTATTGTTCGAGGTGTCTCGTCCCGTGGCGATACACTGAAAAGTGGCGTTTTGTCCAGCGTTCACCTCCACATCCCCAAGGCGCAGGAAATGAGGCGATTTATCTGCAGGAAATGAGGTCAAATAAAGAGGCGAATCAGATTATGTTTACAGCAAGGATACGTGTATTTGTGCTTTAAAATGTTTTGATTTTATTCTTCTCTTTGAAATGGAAACGAGGTGACAAAACGGTCACCTTATCACAAACACACAATACATTTCAGGAAGATCGGCCACCCTGAGGAATATGTTCATTTTTATCATTATTATTATTTTTACTAGACCACAGCACAGTACTGACTTGCCATTGACAGGTAACAATAATGCCACGTTCTCTACATGAGACTGACATAGCTTCCAGTTCTTTAATATCGTGCTAAGATAATGAAATAAGCCTTTTTAGAGCCTGAAGATGCCGTTCAGCCATGACATCTTTATTCTGGGGATGTGATTGCAATCATAGATAGCAGCTCCTATGGTGAATGAAAACACAACACACACACACACACACACACGGACTCACGCACACACACACTTATACACATGCACGCATGTGAACGTGTGCACACACACAAACCCGTGTGTCCAGAAATGCAGCTGTGAGAATGAATGCTTCCACTGTGGAGACTAAGTACTAATTCCTTTTAAAATACTTGCTCCTTCCTATTAAGGGCCCCGCTGCTCTGCCTTTAAAAGACCAGGGATCCTTTTTTTCCCCCCATATTTTACAAGATTTCCCGTCCAAGTGCAGAAATGTGTTTCAGACTCATATTGACAACTTTGACAGAGACAGGGACCACAGGGACACCACGACCCCACAAACTCTACAAGTGGGACTGTTCACGGCACTTTATTTTTATGACTTATAATCAATAGAATCCATTAAGTAACATAATTGTCCTGGAAGATTTCAGTGCTTCTACTGGATAGATAACAAAAACAGCTGTAATAGTTTTCTCTCCAGGAGCACGCCTATGGCTTTAGATTAACGGACCCCTCTGTTAACAGTTTGTCGTCACAACACTTTTTTTTCTAGCCTCTAGTGGTAAGGAAACACTCAAGCAAAGAAGAGAGGAAGACTTGAGACGTACTGAGAATTTAAAATGGATCACAGCCCTCATCTCTTTCCTGTCAGTACAGAGACAAGAAAGCTACTGTTCACTCTGTGTGTGTGTGTGTGTGTGTGTGTGTGTGTGCGCGCGCGCGCTTGTGGGTTAAAGAGAAAGAGAGAGAACTGCTGAGTGGTCAGAATCTTCTCTCTCCATGATTGCCCTAATACTGTCTCATTTCCCGCTTCACTCTCTCTTATTCTCCTCTTTCTCTCTGTTTCCTCCTCTCTCCTTTTTTTATTTCTCTCATTTTTCTCTACGACTTGTCTTTCTCCTCTTGCCGCATCCCTCCTCTCTTGTGTCACCTTCCCACTTATCTACCCATTCAAGTGCAACAGAAACCATCCCAGGTACAGTCTAATTAGTGGCCAAAGCTATCAGCGACTATCCAGCGAACTAGGACTAATTGCTGGCATGCTAATGACTCACCGCATGGGTAGCTGAGCACCTGAATGTCGTCTATGGCGATGAAGCCGGCTTTGCTGTCCGAAACTTCAGCTTCAAATATGACCTGAGAGAAGAGAAATAGAGGAGATTTACCTATTGCTCTCCCAGTTGCATTTTTTAACAGTTAACATCAACACTGAGATGAAGATATCCTGAAATAACATCTTTTTAATGCGCTAATTAGTAAATTCACATACGATTAACATGCACAAATTACTGACAACAGCATTTACAAGTAGCATTTTGTATGCTACTTGTACACTTGATATGTTCAAGAAATTAAAATTTGCAAAGGTAAAAATTTGTACAAGTAAACCATGTACCAAAAACACAAAATACAACATCAGGAAAAACAAAATGAAAGCCTGAGAGAAAAGTAGTCTACAAATGCTATGTTTGCAAATCACAAGCCCCTTATGGTTACGAATCAACTCTTTAGTACTGTTACCAGATCACAAACTGTTTTGATGCATCCTAAGTGCAGTGGAAGCTGCAAAGTGAGACGTTCCATTTCAATTTTTTGTGAATATGAACAATTCAACCTTAAAGCAGGCTGAAAGTCATTGACAGCAGCTGGTGATGTGCTTTAAACTGGATAAATTCAAAACTGCCATCCCAAATGCCGCTGGATTTATACATTCTGCCCAACAAGGCAGGGAGGATAAATGAGATACTTCCTTATGGATCATGGTAATCTCTTTGGGTACACAAAAATGGCTGCCAAAGAAATTATAGTATATACTAAAATCCAGTGTGTTACGTTAGAGAGCAAAGGGCTATGACCTGTCTATTTGTTCTTTTTCCCCTGTGCCTATTTTCCCTTATCCTTTCTTCTTTTGTCTTATTTTATTTCATCTGTCGGTTTTCCTTATTTTGTCAAACGTCTCTGCATGTAACACCTGATGAGAACTTCAGCAAAGGATAAAAAAACAAAAAACAAAAATAAATACATGAAATTCAATTTTCTTTTAGCTATGATAATAGCATTGGCCCTGGGAGTTACATTCAGTGAATCCATTGTACTGACATCAATGTTCCCCACAGGATAATTCCTAATTTTGTTTTGTGCTGCCAGCAGGTCAAAGATTGATAAATACTTCAAACACACAGAGTCACACATTAGAGGCATGGGAAGCTGCCATTAGCTGCCTTTCTACTGCATGAACAGCCCCCTGATCAGCCATTTAAGCCTTATACTTCTCAGTGTTGGAGGATCCACAATGCTTTAACGGTTTTGTATTATTTGCAACAATTTTGACTGTGATGCCAAAACGTAAGTTATGCCTCACCAATCTGTAAGACCAAAATTTGTTGTCTTTGTTCTGATAAGTAACTTTTTTTTTCTTAATGGGGATTGTTGAGAGTTTAACCAATGAGTATGTATTTAATGCACTTTTTGTTTCCCCAGAAAAGCTTCCCAAAAAGACCATTACTTCAGTTGAAACACGGTGTAGGCCACCTTAAAAGTGCTTGATAGCCCGTGCAGTTGAAAGCAGCTAATTCTTTAGGACACTGCACAATGTGATTCGAGGAAGCATGACCTGGAGAAGGTAGTGAAAGTTTCAGCTTTATGGGAATGGCCTCAGATGAACTGAAAAAGAAAAAAAAAACCTGTCATACTTGTTTTGATTCCCTTGGGGAATGGAAACGCACACCAGGACTTTACAAAGTATTTAAATGTAAGCTTATAATTGGGCAAAATAGATGATCCATTAGGATATGTTATGTATATTTAACTTATAAATATAACTGGTGATTACTGTGAATCTGATAAAAAGAAGAAAACCAAAACTGTCGACATTTTTGGCGTGAAATAGTTTCCCATGTGTTAGTATGATTGCTTGGAAGAAATAAGCAATCATGTCTGAGTAGTCAAATTACTTGCTTAACACTAAATAACATTGGCAAGCTAAACTTGTAGACTTAGTCATTAGAGTCATAACAGTCAACAGGTGCTTCAACTTCCCTGTAGCTCACTAAGGATCTGCACAAGGAAAATCCACCTCATCGTAATCTCTCTCTTCTTCACTGCCTCCTCCTTGTTCATACGTTAGCCTTCCCAGGCCTTTTTCTCTTTCTCTGTTTCTCACTTGCTGTCTGTTTTCTTACAGTGTTTATTTAGAAAGGAGCACCTAATGAACAGAAAGGAAAGGAGGAGAAATGAGGAGGCAGCCATCAAAAAGAGAGGCAGAGGGAGAAAGAGAGCAAGGCAGTGAGCAGTTGTTGTCATTCATCACCTGTAAAAGGAAATCTGCCGTGAACTGTTTACCCATAGCTTATCATCTCCTGCTTGTCACACTCTCCCCCTCTCGGTCTCCCTCCCCTACCAATCTATCTTGTCTCTCTCTCCTATCATCTTTCACTCACAGCTCACTGCGGAGCCCAGCAGAAAGACATCAGCTGACTTTTAATACCTTCATCTCTGTCTATCCGTCGGCCAGCTTGCCCGTCTGCCTGCCTCCCAAACACCTGCATGTGGGTGCATGTATAAAAATATATAAACCAATGTTTTATGTGTATTTTCAGCTTCAAGTCATTAAGGATGAAAACAGGTCACAAGTCTGGACAATGAATGTCCCCCAAATAAAGTGAACAATATGAATCCTCTCAAATTATTTTAATACTTTTTCTTCTTACATAGTCTAAAGAAAATCTATTCAATATAGACATAATACTTAAATGAAATGTGTGGCTTAGGGCTGGCTCTTTACCGGCCTGCTATTCAAAAGTGAGATTAAAAAGCTTTAAAAAAAAGTGTGTGGAATCTAACCCATGGTACAGTCAGAGGTTTGGCTGTGGACGTTTAGCTTAACAAATTATATGTTGGTTACGAACTTGTTTGAACCTGACAGAACATGAAAGACTGAGTACACAAGGTCTGCCCGTTGGTGTCCAATTAAATTTTAGCATTTAGGAACTTAAAAGCAAGAAACTTGACATCAAACTTTTAAACCTTTTTAAATCTCAGGCCAACTCTTTTGGCAGTGAAGCAAGTAACTGCAGTCAAATCAAAGATTATAATCAATTTTTTGAGCTAGTCTTAAAGCTATACTCAACTAATGATTGTGTATTCATGAGTGTGGTATTGAAAGGACTTTCTTCATGCCTGGGGACACGTGGCTTGGGTGCAAGTCATTTTACCTTCTTGTAAAACTTAATTGTCTACCATAGGGTCATTTGAATTCATGTTCATATATTGGATTGCGGTCACCTCTGATACATACAGGGGGTCAAACTCTCACTATCTGACCAATCCAATCAGTGTAGAGCAGGTTTATTGTTTTCTGAAATGTTAAAGCCTACAGACTGACATATCATTACTTCAGAATATGTCACTCAGATACAGTTTATGCACGCATGGCTACTGAATCAAACATGTTTAAAGCTGCAGGGAAGGAGCAGTTTCATGTCATCTTATAGCTCGAAGGTTAATAAATGTAAACGTGTGTCTGGGCACTGCTTCTGCACATGAACTACCACTTAAGGTAATTTAAGATCCTGTGAGAAACGTAGTCTTAAAATATTTTGTTTGGTCTGACCAAGTGTTCCAAACTCATTATTTAGAGGGACACTGACAAAAACATGAAACAAAAACAAAACCCATCACTTAAACCAGCAAGCTTTGGAATATATTTTTACTCTGATATCAAACTGTCACCAGATATTATTATCATTTAATTAACAGATTTAACAACTGTTGTGTTAGCTACAATAACTGCAGTGTGGAGATCTAGAAACGGTTAAGATTGTTAGGTTTTCAGTTGAAATAAAAAGACAAAATTTTTAAGAGGACTACAAGGTCCTCCTAAACAGTGCTATGTGGCTTTGCCTGCATTTTGTACGTGCATCTGTTGTTGCACGTGACAGGTCTTTCTCTGGTGAAACGAGTCTCATTACAGCTGAAGCTAAAGTGCTAACAGAGAAACATGTTCCGACATGATAAAATAGCTTCATACTCTGAAATCCAATAACCTGTTTCCCAGCCTCAAAACCTATATAATCCTTGGCAAACCTGGATGATTATGTTCCAATTAAAACATGTTGACACACGAGTTTCATGCTGGTGATCTCCGCTGAGGGGGACTGGGCTCCAGATGGGCCATTTGGAGGATGTTCTTACACATCGCTTTATAGTAATATTACACAGTCCCCTGGCTGTGTGTTCACACGATGTGTGAACACACAGCCAACGACCGCGCACAGATCAAGTTGACTGACATAAACTAAGAAAGAGGAAGAGACAAATAAACGCACAAGATCAGTATAATGCAACCTGCAACGATATTCCTGCAATAGATTTTCCTATGTGAATCTCATGTTCAGGGTCAGGTCAGACAGCTGCTCATTAAAAACACATAAACAAGACCATAGGGCAATGACAACAATGTCAGTGTCCAGCATGGTGACACACCCCTGTGCATGCAAACACGTGTACACACAAACTCACACCCGGCTGGTCTTTCTAAGTTTCTTTCTAGCCTAATCGCCACCTCCTGAGCCTCAGTCAACACAAATAAATCAGCTGCCTGCCTCACAGCACGTGTATGTGTTTGCCTTTATTTGTGTGTGTCTGTGTGACATCTGCGTTTTCACATCAGTTCAACAGAAAGTAAAGAAATATACGTGATATTGGGATGTTCTAACTGTTGAGCTGCTGTTATTTTAAGGATTTACCTGATATTCATTCGGCCAGAAGGTGGAAACGGCCAGTTCGGCTCTCAGCCAGTCTTTACCTGGACAACAACGTTGGAGTCAAAATAAGGAATTATAATGCATAAACATTGAATTGAATGAGACTGAGCACTGCTGTGAGCTAGTCTTTACCGGTGTAGGACGTCACATTCCATATAGGGTTAGCCAAGGGACCCTTGTTCACCTAGGAATCAAAACGAAACACAATCAGTCACAAAATAGTCTACACAAAAATGAAACTATAAGCATGCAACGCACTACAATTCACGATTTATCCACAGAGGCCCCTTTTACATTCAAGGCGGGCATCTTTTTCTTGGTTTATAACAACTCACCTGGAAATTCAAAAGAAACCACAATCTAATCTTAATGTGTTTTCTAAGAATATTCACACAGAGAAAAAAAGAAAGAACAGGATCAGAAGATAGAGGTGCTGTGGAAATAACTGTGGAATAGATGCCGTGTGAAAAACAACTGTCAATGCACCAGATACATGAATGTACTTCTCTATGTTATTTAAATAAAAAAAATAACATAATATTTTGACATAATTGTGAGAATGCTCCCGGTGCCATTTGCATGTATGTGTGTTGCTTTAAAAAAAAAATCATGTTTAATTGTGAAATGAAAGTCTTGGTTAAAGCAAGGCAATCAGCAGCCTCTATTGCATGTTAGCTGCAATAATTGCAGGGATGCTTCATAAAACCAAAACCAAGAATTTCCAATAAATCCAGTATTCGTTTGGTTTGTTTTCTTCTGTTTTGTTTTGTTTTATATGGAGAGGCTTTGGTCACCATCTGCTTTTGTGACAAACAAACTGAACTGCTTTAATTAATTTAGAATAATGCAATCCAGCTTGCACTCTGTAATATCTAGCCTCAGAGAATGTACACTGCTGTATAGCGGCTGGTGGAGGTGCACATTTGGTTTTGATTCAGCTGGTTTGTTTGCTATTTAGAAAAATCCAAATACATATAACCCTCAGTTAATTTAGGTCTACTATGCAAGCAGTTTTGCTAGCATTTTGTTTTTTACTCTTATATCTGTATGATGTCAAAGAGAGCTTACAGCATCTCTCAGGCACTCAGCTGACACATGTGCCGTTCAAACTTTTTGATTATGAGGGCCAGTAATCAGAAGAAAGCTGCCTCAAAGGGAGGCTCAGTTAGTTTCAGATCACAGCTAAAACAACAAGCTGTGCCGAAGCCCAGTATAAGATAAAAAGGATTATTTTAACCTGTAAATCATACAAAGTCACTGTAGCCCAGAAATAATAAGACGTAGTTGGGAATGAGCATCACATCTCTACTCTACTCGATCAGATATCAATACCTTCACCAGGACGTTGAGCGTGCCAGGGCTGGAGCCATCCGGGCTACTGAGGAGATAGTTGAAGTCGATACAGTGAGTATCATTCTCCTTCATGACTGGCAGCTGAAACCTGGCTTTTTCGCCAGCATCATACTGCGAGACGTCAACATACATGTAGGAACCTGCGTGAAAGGACAGAGACAAAGGACTTTAACCACAGTTGGAAAGCAAACAACACAGCAATTTTAAATCTGACCGGATCAAGAGCAATGAATTGCTTGTTTTGTTTGCAGCTGCTTGTGCTTGTGCCAACATATACCTTCAAAAATCAGTGCTTGAACAGACCAGCAAGGATGCCCTCTGAGGGGCTAGACAGTGTGTAGACTCAGTGAGACTATGACTGCATTTGCCAAAGAGTGGGCTTTATGTACCTACATGAGCATCCAACCACTTCTGTACAAGTTTATAACAGTTTAATGTAATTAGAAATTTTAAAATATGATTTTGCACAGTTTTTTGTTTCCTCTAATGATACTCCCCTGTAGAAGTTACCTTCTACTCGGCAGTCGTTTTAGAAATAGTGAAGAAATTGCAGCAGTAAGTGCAGTTAAAGGAGTCTATAAAAGTGACTTGGCACAAGGTTGGAAACAAATACATACATACATATCGAAAAGAAACCAGAGCAATACCCGGAAGAAGAATGGATAAACGGTGCACCACTTTTTAACACACATAAGTGATTAAACACCGCTGTATCCCCATTTGAGGAACTGGAACCCCCAAATTGTCACAATCGATTTCACACTGATTTTATGATTAGTGGCATATTTCATAGCAGTTCTCTGGGCGATTCTTTTCTGTTTTTACGTCTATTGTTTGCATCATTCTGGCCCCTTCAACACTGAATTCACATACAAATCAGTTACTTTTGTTATGCCAACACAATGAGACACTGGAGAAATGCTTCATTCTCTACACTATGAGCAAGCCAAGAATAAATATACTTCAGGTACTTTGCTAGCCTACTGAGAACTATATCATGATAGCATGATACACCAGTATAGCAGACTAAAGGGAATAATCTGGCTGTACCGACAGGACAGACAAACTGTCCTTCCAGATGTTCTAGTAATCAGCTCAGACCTGAACCAGATGTTGATGCAATGAAATATGATAAAATGTGATCCTGCTCTGCTTCACGTTTAATCTCACATTAGCTCATCACAAATTCAGAGAAAGCTATCCCCTGATAACGATTAATTCTAATTCCTTGAAACGTATATTGTTACATTCATTTTGAACATGCAATTCTTATTAATCACCTATGAAGACAAATGTATATTATCATAAACAGGATATCTTTGGGTTTGAAATTCTTGGCTGGGCAACATTAGAAACCATGAATCCCTTGAATAGGATCAGTTGACCCACAGTTGAATATTTTAAATAAAAGCATTTGTAGTTGTACTCCTAAACAGAACAGAATAGAAAAGGACAGTACAGAATAAAATACAATTTAATAAAGTCAAATTGGATAAAACCCTACATTCTATATAATGCCCCTGGTTAATTCTATTTGCATATTAGACTATACATAATATGTACTATATAATGGGTTCTAGACAATAGCGCTTATCGCTTATTGTTTAGCTAATCTACTGTGAGAAAACACATCTCTCTGCAGAATGGAGCAGAACATAACAGGCTTTGAACGGATGCACACAAACATGTGGAGGCACCGACATGTGTGCGCACATGCACACACGCACACACACACACGTGCACATCAGCTTCTCTGTACCCCAGTTATTGTTTTGGCTGTTCTTTTCTTTTTATCCCAGCGCTTTTTTTCTGCCATGCAGGTATTAGAATAATCTCACTTCTTGGTTCTGAATGTCACAAACAAAACCCAAAACGACTCCAGCCAAACTGGACTACAGCCAGTCAGACTGGAGACAAAACAAGGCCAGCACCGATTTTCTCTCTATCTAAATCTCCTCCAAAATGAACATATAATGGACATCACTCCCCTTATTTTTTTTTTCCCTTCATTTTCGCCACTGAAGCTAAGATGGTGACATGAAAAAAGAGCCTTTAAGATGGCTGCCAAGATGATGTGCCAGCTAAAAATACTCCTATCAGTCAGAGACCCAGATATGTCACAACACAAACAACGTTGCAAATATAACCTTTAGCACTTCAGCTAATCAAAACGCTGCCTGCTACAAAAATATAACAGGAAAGGGATTTAGCATAGGTTGAAAACAGCTGAGTAATATGTGACAACGGTGTCTGTTTCCTGAAATAATTTCCAACATATATTCAAGAAATCACCACATGAAAATCAGAACCATGACAAGACCTAAGCTGGCTCAAAAGCTGCATTTAAAACCATAAGTAATAACAACAGACTGGCTGTACACAAAACTGATGTTACACCGCTACACTAGGCAAGCACCTTATGATGCCAAGAACATCTGACACTTGAGGTTTGCCCGTTTCTAAAATGTCGGGTTCCTTTGAATGGCTCAAGTCTAAAATGGCCGGTAATAGAGTAATGACACAAGATAATTAAAAATGAGACTAAAAATACCGCTGTGATAGCCTTGAGCCCCAGATATGTCACATAACAAAAACAACAACAGTAGCAGGGCAGACTGGGGACAGTATTCTCCAGCAAAACAATAACAGCTAGCTGCTGGGATAACAGCTAATGAAGTATTTTCATTTTTAGCATTTTAAGGAGCCAATCAAGATGCGTGGGATGTCAAATACCATTCCACAGTAACACATGCTCTTCATTCATAAGAAGGAAGATCGCTGCACAGACTACAGATTATGTAGCCTCAAGTCAAACATGGAGTTAATGTCATTATTTTATTTTTACTTCAAGACACTGCTTGCATCTCCAGAGGCCACGCTCAGTGTTTTATTCATATAAGCAACAGTGGCAATGATTACTAAAAATTACATTTCCACTAAGCTACCATTCCTCCCTTTTCTCACTATAATTCATTATTTTACTGACGCCTTATGCATTGCCGTATAATCCTGAAATTTCATAAGCACTTCTACCTTAATTTGTTGCTTGTAAACTTTCCCCATATAAATATAATTTTTAAATAAACTACAAACTGCTTCTGTGAAGGTTAACACTCACGTCTTGTAGGAACTGTGTCATAAAGGGTTGATTTATTGGTAAGGATTTTATAATGGTGTTGCTGCCTTCATCATTATTTGATCATTATTAAAACATTTAGTGCACATGAGACCAGCTTTGGTGCATTTTAAATGCCCCCCCCCCCCCTTTC
>VUQR01021662.1:76598-95977 GCA_015108515.1 Hemichromis elongatus
TAAAAAAACACCAAAGTCTGAGCTCCGACACTCATCACTCAGGGCCACTAAGGATCACCTCTGACTCAGCCAGCAGCGCCTTCAGCTGATCATCTGAGCCCATCACCGCAGCCTTGGGACAACCATGTGTGAGCTGACTGCCACTGGCTCCGCCTAAACAGGAAGTTGCTCTAACACAGATAGACATCACTTGTCCCTGACAGCTAATTGAACCAATCAACTTAAAATGATATGCGGCTTGTTCTGGCTATATTGCTGATGGGAACAGCATTCAGGCTACTACTAGCTATCTGATTCATTGGCCTAGCAGTTATGCGCAGCTTGTGTTAAAAAAATGGCCAGAAGAGACGTGGCTAAGAAAAGCCAAAATGCCATCTGATTCAAGTCTCTAATAGTTAGTGGTCACAGAGACGTGTCCTTTGCGCCCTTTTTTCATTTCCCATTGTTGAGATGGATAAAGTCTACTATAAAATATTAAATCACAATATATTCATGACAATGAGACATCTATAATGTAATTAACTTATAATGAATCGAAACTGTTCGTAATTAAAATGTTAGGAGGCCCCTGGAAACAAATATTTTGCTATTTAAAAAGATCTTAAATATCATTCCTAAAAGCAGCCACTGTTTGCCTTGATTATCACTTGACAATGGCTTTGTTTTGGCAATATTTTAACCTAATTTCAAAACCTCAATTTCATGAAGTACAATAGCATATTTATATTCAAATCACTATACTACAAAATAAATAAACAGACGAATACAAAAAGGAAGAAGGAATGAGTGAGCAAGCCACCATGAAGCACTATCAGCAAACAGGACTGCCAGCTACATAAATCTCCTAGCCTTCAGTTAGCGGTACAGCTTTGCTACCTGTGTCCTAGAGCAAACTGTGGTGGCTGTGATGGAGAGCAGAACGACAGGCCCTCAGATACCCCACTGATCTGAGCTCCCGCTACAGAGGCATACCAAGAGGTGACAGCCGCCGCCGGAGGAGAAACAAGTTAACATCAAACTAAGCGACTGTCTTCAACTGCTGGCTGCACGGCTGGCTGTGACTCACAGCCTCGGCGAGGCACTGGATCACATTCCTCTCGGCATCATTCTTTAAACCAACCTCTCTTCGTACAGTTCAGTTCACTCCCATTCAGTTCAATTAAGTCTTTGTCACAGCAAGTCACCTCCGGTCATTGTGCAAAAAAACATTGCAGGGACATGTGCACACAAAGCACAGCACAAGTGCTTATCTATTCTAGACTATTATACATTAAATTAGATAAAGAAACTCTTATTTTCATGCATTTGTGTGTGTGTGTGTGTGAGTCAGTTTGCATCTTGCTGTCAGGTAACTTTCTCTGCGTGTGTTAAAAATGTGTTTGCACATGCATGGAAGTATCCTGCATCTACAAACCCGCATACATCACACCGAACACTGAACAAATAAAGAACTAAACACCCCGTGCCATACATCACACAATACACGTCACACAAATGGGCTGGAGAAGAAGAACATGTTGATCTGTATAGTGAAGTGTAAGCACGTTTGCTGTCACTGACTGCATCCGTACAGTGTCGTCCGGAAAATAACTTCCAGTTTTATCAAAACTGTGAAAAATCAGAAACACAGCTTTTATTCCAGCTGTTTCTTTGTATAGTTATTACTCTATACTATGTATCTCAGTAACTCGTTTGACTGAAAACTACAATGAATGAATGGAATCTGTGGAAAAGCTTGTTTTATCAGTTTTCTATATATCATACACTGCTGGGTTGTGACATTGCAGATGCACTTAGCCTTGGTTTACCTGCTACAGCATTTGTTTAGCCTTCTTTATTCACTAACACTACAGAGAACGTACAATAGCAGCTTCATTTCTGTGGAATTTCTACCTTTGAAATCACTGCACAGAAGCATTTGATTTAAACAAGCTGTGCTTTAAATGTGTTTCATGAGCTTTTAATTGTGTACACATAAATGCCCAGCATTCCACTCGGCTCTGATACAGTGCCATGGTACAAGAGGTATTTTACCTTGGCTTAGTAGTAAAGAAAAAATTTCCTAGTTTTAAATTCAGGTTTACAGGCCACAGTAAATGAACATTTTCAACTGGAGAGCATTTCTCTGTCCTTGTTTGCACACCTCTGATAGATATTCACTCACTCGCACGCACATGAGATGGTAACATACTAAATAAAATGTCTGTTTTTGTGTGTACGTGCTGAAAAGGGGCCTGCAAAAACTAAATATGTGTGAAAGTGTCTGCACATACACAAACCTCACGCTAACCCGCCCACGTTCTCAGTTAACACTTCTCCCTTTCCTAAATGTCCTGCCAACCTAAACCAACACACACATAAGCAGACACATGCATCTGACAGCAAATCCTTGTTGCCAATAATGAGATGAGCAGACTTTGAACTACTCTTTTGCCTCAGCTGAAAAACTCAGCAGAGCCAAAGTGATGAGCCATGTTTTGCTCAAATGTTGTATTGACTTAGGCCAATCTGTTTTTTATACTTTAACTTAATGTCAAATGTCAAGAATTACTGACTTCTATTTTGTGTTTGGTGTGCTCTGCTAGTGGTAAATGCTTAAATTAAACATGCAGTAATTGATTTCTTGGGTAATAAGGGCAGCATAGCATCAACTTTTAAGTTGATGCAGTAACTTGTTAGTGAACAGATCCCTGTTTACACTTTAGTAGATAGTTAGCAACATTATCATTTATTCCGAGGCGACTTCTGACCCCCTGATGAATGTAAATATGATATTCACTCTCCTTTTTAGTTCTGATTTTGGTTAGCATTGCCCTCTGGGATATCTCTGGCTCCTTAGCTGCTAAAAGTATTTTCAGCTAGCCACTACTTCTGCTTGTCTGCTCTTTGTTGCTGAGCAGTTTGTGAATGTTGGGTGTTTACAGCGTCTTCAGAGGAAATCTCTGGAATCTCGTAACCAAAAATAAAGCAATGATTTCACTCAGAGTCAGCTGAGCTGCTGACTGGAAAACCAAAACAAGCTGAAGGACAGAAGAGGAGGGTAGCAGAAACATATGAATCACAAATAATGACCAGCTTTCATGTTCTCATCATTACTGCTCGGTCCCCATATATTTTCCTCCTTTGTTGTACTTCATGTAGTTTGTCTGTGAAGGTTCTCAGTCATCCAGGTCATCATAGTCTAAGGAGCTGTAAAGAAAAAAGGTGTCTGGACTTCTTTAGGTTGCTTGAAGACATTTCACCTCTCATCCGAGAAGCTTCTTCAGTTCTAGGTTCAAATGGTGGAGAGTCCCATATTTAAGCCTTGTGGGAGTGTCTCTCATAGAGGGACAATGGGCCCCCTACTGATCCTCTACCTAATCACACGAGGTGTGAAAACGGGTGTGGGTCTCAATCAGCCATGGTTTCGGGTGAGCTTAATGTGAAAGCTGGTCCCACCCTATCATGTGATTTCCAGAGGTCCCACAAGGCTTAAATATGGGACCCTCCACCATTTGACACTAGAACTGAAGAAGCTTCTCGGATGAGAGGTGAAACGTCTTCAAGCAACCAAAGAAGTCCAGACGCCTTTTTTCTTTACAGCTCCTTAGACTTCATGAAGTTTCTTATTCTATTTTAGTCTATGGCAGCTCTTAGAACTTTTATGATAAAACAACTGAACCTGGTCACACTAGATTTTTTAGCAGCAATACAATGCAATTTAGCAATCTGGCTTATTTAGAGAGGCAAAAAAAGTCACAAAACAGTTTTACAACTGTTTATATGCACTGTTGCTGTCTTGGATTGTGAACTTGAGGATTGGTGAGTCTTCTTTGACCTTCAGAGTAAAACACCACACATGCCAAATTTAAAACAGCTATGACCTCAATTTCTACCACTTTGGATCTTCAGCTATAATGAATTATTTGAAATACTTCATATTAAATATTGAAATATTAATGATTTCTCACAGGTAATTATTTCTTCCAGTCTTTACCTCTGATTAAGCATGAAAAAAAATTAATCCCAAGCTTAAGACATGCCACCTTGCATAATTGTCAGTATTCTTTTCAAGCTTTTTCCCAGCCCTTACAAGGACTGCAAAAATACTCTTCACGAAGGGCCTGGCAAAAAAAAAAGAAGAGATTGATTTTATACTTTTCAAAACCCTTTGCTATATTCATACATTGCAGTGTATACTGTAATTTCAGTGCATTGACAGTGCACCTTATAATCTGGTGCGCCTTCTGTATGAATTCTGGTTGTGCTTACTGACCTCGAACCAATTTTATGTGGTACACAGCGCTCAAAAATATTTAAAAAAAAATGTTTTAGCACGACTTTGGTAAGCTACGAAGCCGCACCACTTGATGGACTGTTGGAGCATTACGGCCACCATAGTCAGGAGTATTCTTGGTCCAAAACTTTGTCCATTTCAGGTTCCAAACTCAAACAAACACTGTGGCACACTGAGAGTTGAAAAACTGTCTAAATTCTTTCATCTTTAATAAAATGGTCAGCGTTGATGCTTTACCAGGTGTAACAATTAAGTTTAACATCCAGGCATCCATGAAAACAGAATTTATTAAATTTAACAGAGTTAGAAGTCAGCAGAAAGTTAGCTCGCTAGTTTCCACCTAAACATGAAATACCATGTTCTGACTGAGATTTCTGAAAAAATTTAAATATGGAGCTCTGCTATCACTTCCAACATAAATGAAGACAGAAAAGTAAACAGCAGTGACGTGACACTAGTCCCATCCGCTAACATGGATGAGGCGGGGTTTATGTCCTATATTGCAGCCAGACACCAGGGGGCAATAGAGACATCATTATGGTCATTACATCATACAGTCATTGGCTGGGAACTGACAATAGCGCCACCTGCAGGTGGCTTCTCTCTGTCTGATAGCTTGCGTTCTGAGACCTGACGGGTCATTTCTGAGACCTGAGATCTGATGACTTTTTGTCTGAGACCTGAGACCGTAAAGCTTTTTTGTGTGAGACCCGATATTTTTTTCCCCTGAGACCTGATGGCCTTTTTTCTGAGACCTGAGGATGTCCTAAAATGTACACTGTATATAGAGGGCCGTGTAATAACTAATTTTAGTGTTTTACGTGTTAAACATGATCAGATCACATTGACCTTGCAGCTGTAAACAGCTTACAATAAATATAATTATTTTGATTAGAAATATGGTGTGTACTTCTATCTTACTACTATACTCTGTATGTGTTTGCGCTATAAAACTGTGTAACTATTTTCACAATGTTGAAAGTACATGTATATGCATGAGTTTGTGTCCAGATGGGTCATTATTGCCAACCTCTCCTCCATTCACAAGGACACACAGAGAGAAAGAGAACCCAACTGCATGCTAATCACTTTCTAATCAGCTTCTGTGATTGGCTGCCTCGCTAATGAAATAATGGCGACTCATTTGCATAATAAAATAATTAGAAGGACTTGATAAAGGCTCAAGGGCAGAAAGAGAAACAAAACCACACACACTTGTGCACACACTTATACACAGAGATACACGCAGGCAGAGGGAAACGGGACAGCCACAGTATTTTCTAAAAGACCGTTGAATGGCATCAGACAACATCTGCCACCGTCACTCAAAATCATTTGTGGCGATTTGCATTGACCTCCACCTCTATAAGGTGAATCAGACAAAAGCGCTTTCACCAAAACTGTTTGAAAACACGTGTGCGGGCAGCCCCCAGGGGGTCCCTAGAAAGGAAGAGTCCCATTTCCCAATTACTAGTTAAGATTGAGATTATTAGCCGGCATTGACAAAAATGTGAAACAATAGACCGTTTGATTAGCTTTTGCGCTAATTTAATCTACCCAATCTGCAGAATAGGCAGTATTAAATCACATCTAACAGCTAAAGTCTGCTCAGATAAAAGTCTCAGGGACATGCTCAAATCAAATGAAGTTCTGAAATGTTTTTTTTTTTTTTATATGTTCTCAAGATAATTCAGGAAATCTTGTTATGACAAAAGAAACCAAGAGAGGAATGATTATCAAATCAGTCAATAGGAGTGTCCTTGTAACCAATTTATCCTCAGCTGACAAACTTTATCAGAAAAATGTGAGAATTTTACAGTGCAGGGCGGCCTTGGTTTTATATGATAGGGTCAATTCAATAAACAACAAGAAAGTTGTTGTTATCAGTTCTTGTCAGTTGTTATAAAAGGCTACATGATACTAAAACTACTAAAATCTTACAGACAGGCTTTGTTTGACTGAGAACCGTTGTCTCCATGGATGGATGTCTGAATCATACTATAATATGCAAAAATCTCTGTTTGTATACCCGTCAACTCCTCAGATATGATCAGAAGTTGAGCAACTAAAACTGGCACAAAGATACAGCTTACATATTATAACATCTTCCTATTTCCTAACAGCCACGTACCAATGAGGTAAAATGAACCATCTCTAGTGTTTATTTACTGGTAACACCTCTTAAAAGCATTTTATCAGTTCCATTATAATACCACATCATTTAGACAGAATGTGCTCATTTTATGTACTTACTAAAAACTAGTTGTACTACACATATGTTATATTAGGAACATTCTAAAACTTAGTAGTTTTAATTTTGTGAATAAGTGAGGACTTAACCACAGGTACAGTCAAAACAACAGTACAATAAATGTTATTGTTCAAGTAAAGATATAAAGTTTAAGATCGGTCATGTCACACAGTATCGTATCAGGATCTGCATGAGGTCGGTTTTACGTGCAGATTTCTGCATGCAAGGTATGCACTTTGTTTCTATCTTTTTAGCTTTTATATTTTAGTGGATCAGGGGGCCATAACATTGTTACAGATCAGTTGGTCCTGTGATCACAAGCTGAAATAAAGCAACAAATCTGCTCAGGAATGCATAGGACGTAGAAGTACAGGTGGTATCTTGGCTCCCACTAAGACAAACAATATGCATTCTTTCTCCAATGTACATGCAACAGAAGTCTTGATTCCCCCTGTCTCCCTCTCACTACGAAGTCTGTCTAGTATTTATCAGAAGAGCTCCGTTTCTGTCTGCAGGCAAAGATATTATCACCAGAGAGGAGATAATACAACATGAGTGAAAGAGGATGAAACAAGGGGAAAGGGTATAAAGATATGAAGAGAAGTTGAAGAGACAAGCTCAAAAAGAAGCAGAGAAATTAATTTGGGGGGAAAATCACACCAGGCCTGTTCCCTTTTCTTTTTTATTTCATTTCAGTTGCCTTGCCTTTATTTGTTCTTAGGCTTGAGAAGAGAAGAGAAGAGAAACTGTCCATTCGACAAACGGAAATTATTATTTTCAAGGACAATAATTACTTTTACATCATTAAAAACCAATTCCAACCACCAGTAATCCCGTTTCCCTCCAAATCATCACAATTTTGGCTTAGTCCAGTTAATAATTACATTAGCTCACCCGAATCTATAATCACATGTGGCTTTGTGGCACATTTTATACCAATGAATCACTACAGTGCTTTGAGTTTCTTGCTCTAATGTGCCAGAGAAGCTGAGGGGAAGTAAAAGGAGGAATTAATGCAAACGAGGCCGCATACTAGGACAAACATAATGACTACACACTATCCATCTATGTTCTAGTGTTATACAAAAAAACCTTTATAACATGATTTTGGTATTCCACTATGATAAATTATATTCCTGTGTGCTGTTTTTAATCTGTGTGCACTGTGCAGCCCTAAGCTGACCAACTCAAGGACACTAATAAAGTTGTACCTTATCATTTACTTTCTCTGTCTTCTCTACTTTTTTTGTTCTCTCGCTGCCTCTTGTTCTCTCTCACCCTCTCTGAGAATAGGTGAAATTAGCCTGAAATGATACAAGGTGACATCAGAGAGGCTGACACACACACACACACACACAGAGGCTCGTCACGCTTCAGTGGCCCTTGCAGCGCAGCGCGACGCCATCAAAGCCGAGACCCATATACACACACCTCGACTGTTAAACATACACAGTGGCACGCGCAATCGCTCACGCAAATGCGCACGACTTGTGTAGCAACACACAGGCATGTGCACACCGTCACACACAGGCCGACACTCATGCATGCACAAACTCAGAGCAGTAGTTTAATTGGAAGTGCTGAAGGCTGAAGAATTTCTCCTTCATCTCACAATGCTGTAATTGAATCTGAGACGTGTGTGTGAGTGCGTGTGTGTGTGCGTGTGTGTGTGTGTGTGGGTGTAGTTGGGTGTCTGTGTGTGTTCAGCTGATTCAGGAGTTTCCTTTGACAGTAACAGTAAAACAGAAATGTGTATTTTTCCTTCTGTGAGGAGCAGGTCTGTCCTTCCATCCCTGACTATCTCCTCCTCCCCCCTCCAACCCACTCCTTTCTTGGGGTTAATGCTAGCATTCAGCTCAAATTCAAACCCAAGCAGTTTTCAAGTGCCACATTATTTCCCACAAACTGATGATTTGGTCAGCTGGTGAAAGGCAGCCACAACCTTCACGGCATGATGTGTTGATGGAATAAATTTTTGGCAAAAGAAAAAGTACTCTTTTGAACCAAATGCTAATTTAGAGTTGTATTCTGTAAAACACTTTCTGAATTTTGAACGCTTTTTGTGCAAAGTTGTTATTACAGAGACTTTTGCTGGTGAATGAGGCGCTTACTGCTGTGCTGTGAGACAAAGGGAAGTTCAATTTGTTCCTGAAAACACTCCTCTGCTTGGACAAGTGCAAACAAAAAGAGCTATCAGCACACAATGAGGCATGAACAACGTACTAATGACCTGCCATCACAGTATCACTGTTACACAGTACAATAGGAAAAGGAACAGAACTCTTTTTTTTTTTTTTTAATATAGTTGCCCTTTATTAATGAAATCATTTGGTTCCACGTGGCAACCTTATCATTAAAAAGCTTCAGTCTCCAAAGGAAAATACTGTGCTGCTCTTTTTCTGTGATGTTGAATCACATTGTCTGGAAACGCTTTTATTATTGCCCTGGGGCAAGCAGGTACACACTTGATATGAATTAAAGGATGTCAAGTCTAATCTCAACATGTGTATACCTGTATATGACTGTGTGCCGTTTGGGCAGTAATTGAAGACTAGAGATTTTACTCAAAAGTAAACTTAATTTTTTTTATGCCAAAATTATTGTTTTGCTTTTTCCAAATTGTATCTTATATTTGAATGCATTTGCTCTTACCTTCTGAAAATATTTGTTGGCATTCACCTGTGATAACATGGTTACGTTTTGAACTGTTGGTCAGATATTTTTCAGTCTTTGAGCTCTTTAATATTAAGTTATTAATCAAGAAAAAAAAAAACCTGCAGCATACTCACATGTAAGAAGCTGGAGCAAATAATGTCTTCTTGATTATTCATGCAATCATTTGAGCTCTAGAAGACTTTCATTACAGATTATTAAAGTGCTTTTTTTCAATCAACATGTTCATTATTAAGTTTGAGACACCATAAAATAATGAATAACACTCATCGCAATTTCCCAAGACAACATAGTTGGGTTTTTGGGCGTTTTTTTTTGGATCTTGCCAACATATCTGAAAACCTATCCTGCTTTTATATAGACTGCAACAGTAAGCAGTCCTTAATCACTGCAGAGATTTGCTTCAAAGTCAAAACAGTGCAGGTTTTCTGTCTTCTGCATAAGCTAGTAAGTGATTGTTTACTGGCTCCTGCATGTTCTAATCAGGCGCCAATATCGTATTTTCCGATAAAGAGATTGTCGCTGACATGAATTCTTTCAAAGACTCCTGAAAACGTTCCAGTCGGATTACCCCGAGATTTTCCGTAGTTCATTTTTGAAAACGGCTTTAGGTCTGAATCCCTCATGATGGCAACATAATTAAACTACCTACAAGACCCTTAGGTTGACTTTCAACATGATACCTACACCTCATCTTCTGTGAGAATCTTTTTTTTTCTTTTTCTGAGCAATACACTGTGTGCGTGTCTACATCTAGCTGTTAGCACTGTTAGCTGGGGTCGAAATCTTCCACAGACACTATCTTTATGATTTTCTCCTCCCTCCTGGCTCTCTTGCTCTCTCAGTTTTGAGCTCTGTGTCTATCTCAGCATTGTTAATCTCTATTCCTATTCAAATGCTGACATTTAAAGTAACTTCACATGCTGATTGACTGGCTGGCAGATAAGGCAGGAGGAGAAGAGGGCATGAGCGAAGGTGGGGGGTGATAGGGACGGAGCAGAGAGCTTGTCGTTCACCGAAAAAAAAAATTGGGAAATCTTCCTCACCTCTTTTTTACCTCCCTCCCTCTTCACGCCTCCCCGTTTGTGAATGAGTTCACTCATAAGCCCAGAAGAGAGTCAGATTTCATTCGTTCTCATGAAAGCTAACCCATCCCCTTCTTTTTGTGTGTTTGTTCACCCATTTACCTCTCCCCACACCCACTACTCCACTTACCGTCTCCCTGTCTACCCCTTTCTTTCTGTCTCTTTTGGGCAGTGTTCTGTACATAAGGTGCCCATTTAACAATTTGATAAAAAAAAATATATATATATATATACATATATATATATATATAGTGCTCTGGGAAGAGACACACTTCAGCTTTTTGTCAAACATGAGTGGTCAACTTTTTTTTTCCTTCTTTTGTGGCAATAGGAAGTTATCAAAAAAAACTGAGAAGTTTTATGGCTGGTCGTTAAGTACTAGGATGACTTTAGACATTGGTATCCTGTAATGTCACAAAGAAACTAACCCATAAACCATACACACAATCAGATCCCACATCAGCATGTGTCAGTCTGAATGAGTCAGAGAAGAGTCATCATTAAACTTTTAGTCTGCATTGAGCTCAGTTTAGACTTTAAAGTACAGCTGGAAGTTTTTCTTTTGAGTAAAATCCTCACACAACGAGTCCCAACTGGCTCCCTCTCCACACCCTTCACCACACACTTGACCTCAAACATGCTGACTGGCTGATTCACTGTAGACACTAAGCCTGCATAAACTTACCCGAATTATGACTCAAAGTGAGGAAAAAATTCGGAAGGCAATTAATAATTTATTGCAGCACTCCACACCAAGTTTCTAAACATGATGCCAGTGATCTGTAATTCATAAGATCTACGGACTACTAGGTTTTACTACACAGCTCAATGACACTTCTCAATGAGACTAAGGGTAGATGGATGTTTCCCATTGAGAAATACAAAGGGAGGCTGAAATGAAAAGGGATCAATAGTGGACAGAATGGGGTCAGAATGATTGCTGGCAGTCGGTCAGCTGCATTTGGGCAGAGCGCAAGCAACTCTGCACCTGTATGTATCCACATGCTACCAGAGCCAGCAAACCGTCTTTACAGTGTACCGCTAAAGCATTCATCGTGTTACCTGATAGCTAACTGATGAATTACCAGGAGAATACAATCAAATAATGCTTTAGCCACTGTAGGTGATTTGAATGGCCCAATCACAGGGTCGGGCAGGATGCAGTTTGTTTTTAAGCCAATCACAGTACAGCTGAGGTTTTGGACTGGAAAGCGGGTCTGGTGTGGATGAGATAAGAGCAGAACAAACACATTAAACACCAACCCTCACAGACATGCACACACATATACACATACTCAAACAGGCACACAAGATAACTAAACCCAGATGGTGAAGGAAATTTAGTAAAAACAAAAGTGAAGTACATGGAAGAAAGACTGCCAAAGAAGGGAAGAGGTAAAGAAGTGGACAAGTAGGAAGAGAGGGAAACTCAACTGTGAGTTCTGGGAAAAAAGAAAGAAAAAAAAAAACCCACCCAGAGCTATAAGCAGGTTAATCTAAAGCGGCTAGCTTAGCAAGTCAGCACCGAGGATGGTGACACACTGAACTGCCTGGCTGATTTCCCCAATTGTCCAGCAAGCTGGTTCAAACGCCGGCTGACTGATTTACTGACTGACTGACTGGCGGGTCGGATTTAGCCTATCCTGCGTTTGTGCAGCAGAAGCACTTCTGTTGTTCAGCCTGTCGGACAAAAAGCAGTTCTCCCAACAACACACAAAGAACAACCTGAAACAGCACTAATACTGGAGAGACCGGCAGAGACGAATAGCGAGAAAAAAGACATAGACAAACAAATAAACACTTAAAAAGGGAAAAAAAAAAAGCTTCTAAAACATCCAGCTTCAAAGGAGAAAAAAAAAGGCGCCTAAAATAACAATTGGAAAAATGTTTCTGGGACTTCTGAAACCAATAAAAATCAAATATGAAAAAAAAATCTCATATAGAAAAAAATAATGTGTCAAAAAAATCTCTTTTATCTCTGCTTGTGACACAGTTCTGTCGAACAACAAAAGATGCCTAACGATAGCATTTACTGTCCTGGAGGAAATTTACTTTTCAGTGCCAGCACAGAGAAAGAGCACATTACACAGCAGTGGAAACCATAGAGACCCAAACAAAGGGAAGACATACAATTGGGAATAACATGCTAACGGCCCAGACAACTACCAATGCACCTAGTTCTGAGACTAAATGACATTTTACACATTTCTGTTAGTGTGTCGACCTGGCTGAGGCTAAAAACTGATATGTGAGAATGATAACAGGACTGCAGCTGTATGCCACAACTGTCAAAGCCATGTGTATACATGTAAATCAACACAGACTAATATTTACAGCATGGTTAGCACAGCCATCAGTATGTTTATGTCAGGAGACAGGTGTATATTAAAGGGAAATTCTGTTTAAAGCAGCCTGAGAGTTATTTTGTCACTTTTGCCATCATCACTATCAGCAATAAGAAAAATGCCCTCATAGACAACAACAATCAAATACAGAAGCATCTTGATACCGATACTTGTTTAAAATAAACCTAATCTCTGGACAAACACATGCATATCAAGAGATAATCTACAAAGGTATGTAAACTGTCTGTTGCACCCACATAGGATCAATTAAAGACCAAAGATGTGCTTCAAACAACCGGTAATACTTGCAATAGTTGTGTGCACAGTTTAACAGGTTCACCGTGTTTTGATGTCCAGCATCTAAATAAAGAGTAAATTGTTTGCTACTTTAGAGTCTTTTGGATCAGCTATGACTCAGGGACATCTGGGGTTTAGCACAGCCAATGAAAAAAGTTCCCTGCCTCAAACACAACTTTGTTCAACCCTAAACTAGGGTGCTGTTTAGTCTCTTTATAATCAACTCTGATTTCTTTTTCCATTGGTGTGTTTGCAGATATGAGTATGGTAACTGCATTCAAGTGTGGACTTAAGCAGTCGCAGAAAGATCCATTCAAGGAAGTGATCTTGGACCAGTAACAAATAAATTCCAGAATGATTTGTTTATGGTGAGAAAGTGATCTGACCCAGGTACCAAGGGCGTTGCACTTTTGATCTAAACATTTTAAGCCAGATACGCTTTGCGTTCTAAGAGGCATACACAAAGTACACAACTAGCCATGAAACGAATGTCAATTGCCCGTGTTAGGCAACAGTCCAGAACAGCACCTTCTTCCTGTAATTAATTTTGTTACTCCGAAGGACATGAGGTTTGTAGTCACGCATTCTGGTTTGCTTGGATTTATCTCTGTGTGAACGGAAACCAAATCATGGGAAAGAGCTACAAGTTTATAAACTCATCAATTGATTCAGACCAACGTAAATGAACTACAGGTTAGACTCTGTGGCTCAAATTGATGTGTGCACAACCAACATGACTGGTTTAAGCTACATGGAATTTAAAAATATTCAGAATAATTCTCTTGTATTTGCTGTTTAACTTTAATAATTATAGTGTACCCTTAGTGGGAAAAAAATTATTTCACTGCAGTGACAAGAATGAAATGAACTTGAAGTTCTTTGAATTAACTCAAGCAAAAAGTGTGTGTGTGTGTGTGTGGAAACTAGTTATTATAACTCAATAAAATATGGCCAAGACTACAATATTAATACCAGTTGTAGTAAACCAATCTTTTTTTTTTAACAATTAATTATTCAATATTTCAAACTCTTACACTTCAAAGCAGAAAAAAGTGAAATGAGAGTGTGATAACACTACAACTTTCTCTCTTTCTCGTTCCCCCTCCATCCTTCATAAACATCCAATGACAGTCACAGGCTGAAGAGAACAATGTGCATTAATATGAGTGTGTATGCTGTCACCTTCAGCTGTACAATGTGGTCAAACCTTACTTAGGGGCTTGAAAAATAAAGACTGAAAAATGTGACAAAGCGGGAGAGGGAGGGAGGGAGAGAGGGAGAGAGAGCGAGAGAAAGAGAGCGAGAGAGAGAGAAAAGGGCAAAATGCATGTTAAAGAGACCTCCACTTCTCCTGCGGGTTCACAGCATGTGTCTATGCATTAGTGTGTGAGTGTGTATTTGTCTGTGTGTGTGCTAAATGAGTTTTGGGAGTTGTCGTCTCTTTACGAGAGCTGTAACTGGCCCGAGGACAGCTGTTATTACACTTCACAACAGGGAAATACTGTATGAGTGAGTGTGAGTGTGACAGAGCAACAGTGCATGTGTGTGTGTGTGAGAGCGAGACGGGAGTTTTTAGAGAAAGTCATGTAGAAACATTATCGGTCATGTACTTTTACATGGTTTTGATAAGAGAATTAAAGAAAAGCTGCATTTGGAAGCCATTTAGAAGAAAATATACATTCACCTTGATTCAACTACTCACTAGAGTTTAGTTATGCAAAACCTTATGTTTCCGTCATCGTGTGTATGTGTGATTATGTGTGTCTTGGAGCAAAGCAGTAGCTCCTGGGAGGGAGAGGCCAGTTACCTACATGGGAGTGTCATTTTATTAGACAAATGTGTGTGCGCATGTGTGTGTCCACTGTTAAATGACAAAGCCCTAAACAGCAAATGAGTCCAACCAGTTTCTGACTCATATTCAGGTTACAGAGCAGTGCCTCAGGCTTACTCAGGCTTAGGCACGCGCATGCACGCACACACTCACACACTTAGATACCAGACACCATTGTTAAATGTGCTCCTTCTCTTGTTTCTTCTGTCTGCATTTATAGAGGTCAATGGACAAATAAATGGGCTGGTTTGAGACTTTGTGGTCAGACAGACTATTGGAAGGTTGCTGGTTGCATATACCTACACACACACATAACTACACAAAAAGATGACCAAACACCATGACCTGCAGTTCATCAGAAACTGGAAGCTTTCCTTTAGAAAAACTTGAAGGAGGCCTCGAATTTCAGAGCAGAGACTGTCCTTTAACACACTCGCATAAATTCAGCATTGAAATTGAAAAGCAAAATAAAAATAAGAATCCAATAAAAACAGCACAAAGCTGTAAGCCTGTTATCAAAATCAAAACTATTTACATGCTAGCTATAAAGTCCCAAATTAAGAAAAAATAAATTTTATTATTAAACAAGACAATTTGTTGTCGAACTAGCAGGGCCAGTCCACATTTAGTAACATTATTTTCTAAATATAGGGTCTGAGGAGACGTACTGTATACTGCACAGCCCTGGAGACAAATCTGCAAATGTAGCATTGTGCATATATGAATGAATCTGACTTCTCTTGACTACAACAGACTCATACTGAGAAAAGGACTGCCTGCACAGTTAGTAGATATACTTGTATCCTGTCAGTGTTGTACAGATATCACCACCACTTTTACTGCAACTGACAACAAACGCTGTCTTTTGTAAGCAGAAAATGTTCCCTGACCTTGACAGAAAGTCTGACCATTGATTTGGGGACAACAGTGCATGAATGACTCTCTGGCAGCTTTCAGAAAATTGGGGCATAAACTGCCAAATAAAAAGGGGATTTTTGAGTTAGTTTAGGAAAAAATTGAGCTACAAGCATTCTGCATGACCTTGAAAGAATTTAATACAATCTGAAATTTTAAGTATTTGTTAGCAGTTCAAATGAATGCAGAAATAAATTGAATGACCGTCACTAAATAGGTCTACAGAAAGAAAAGCTGAAAAAATTTCAGGAAATTCCAAAGATATATATAAAAAAAATATTGCCTCAAGAATGTCGACCATGCAGCTGACCCCATAACGTCCCATTCTTGGTAAGTATGTGTGTGTGTGTGTGTGTATTTTGAGGGGATGTGGTTTATTGCTCTAGGGCATCACACCCTGTTTTATCAAGCATGGACTCACTCTAAGATGGACCCTTTAATGTCAAAGTCACGGGAGGAGACATGTAAGAGGGCATCAGTGAAGCATACACGCCCATCCCCAAGGCCCAAGACCTCGATACGATGATGCAAAGGCTACACAACAGCAGTGCGTAATGTACTCTTCATAGTAACATTGATTACTTCCATAACATTTACTTATGCACCACGTAAAGCTATACTCTAACCAGACAAGCCTGCATTCCTGTCGTGTTCCGTCCCAGCAGAAATTAATTGAGGAATTTGATTCTAAATGTGAGCCTTGACTGAAAAATGTTGGCACGAGGGTGTCAATTTAAACTAAGACTGTAATACTCTATTGGCTCTTACTGGTATATTTATTTTTATATAAACCCCTACAGGCGAATCAGAGGTCAATATTATGTGCAGAACTGGATGTAGCTAGCTGTTAATGAATTACAAATTTAGCTTAAGATATGTAAGCAATTCCTTAACTCATAGCCAAGTGTCAGAGGTATTCTAATACACATTGGCTATATAAGACATTTTATAGCTATCGTGTAAGATTTCTATTAGTTTCCTAAGTTAAAAATGAACCTACATCATTTTTATTTCCTCCCTTTTTTCAGACTGAAAGAATAAACATGCTTTTTTTTGTTTTTGTTTTTTTAAAGCTTCTCAGAAGAACCCCTTTGGGACTGAACAGCCTTTTTTTTTTTTTTAATTTTCAAGATGTTACGGTGCACCAAGGTCAATTATCTCCAGGAGAGCAGATCAGCTGCTGTCGTCCAAGCAGTGCAGTTGGATCCTGTCAGACCTCAAGATGAGAGAGTCAGTGGCAAAGCAGCTGAATGACATTGAGGATCTCTGCCACAGCAACCTGACCAGCATGCAATTACAGACATGCTGGAGATGGATACAGTGGGCCAAGACTGCAGGTATGTGCCTACTGAACTTTCAAAATAAAAGTCTACTTTTCAAAAAATTGTGGATGAATGAAAAAAAAAAATCTAAAATGTTATGCCAAATATATTTTGGCAGCCGTTAATAACAATGAAGTCTATGTGTGAAAAACACTGATATTGTTAAGTACGCACCAATTATGGGGAAAGATTCTCTTTCCAGTTGGAACAAGAGTCGGTAATTGCTTATGATCATCCATGTGCGAGTGTTGCCCTACATCTTTTAAACTTTACCACAACACTGTCCTTTTTCTGTTTCCTCTCCATCACACGTATAAGCTTTCTTCCTTTTGTTTATTATACATGCACACACATTCACAGACTCTCCCTCCCTTTGTGGCACGTACACCACAATGTGTGCCAAGCAATTAATGCTTTATGTGTTTGTTCTGTGAACAGTTTGGAAACTTGATAATGGAAAACAAGTGCAGGCCACATTTCTCCTTATAGATCCATCTATATCTTTCCATTCTTCCCGCCTACTCTTGATCACATACACACAAACACACACACTATCGCTTTCCTTCACCTCCTCCCTCCACGTCAGGGCCATCGCTCATGGCAGCCAGGCAGAAAATGCTGGTTCCTCTCTGGTTTGTCGCACAAGGAAACCATTGGTTGTTATACAAGGACCCAACAATCATTGCTCTGTTTGGCTGTTAACTTGTGTCTCAGCTGAACACGCATGCACACACACACACAGACACACAAACAAACTCGGTCAAACTCCTATTTTGTGAAGCAAACACACAGTGCAGTCTTTTTCTTGCTCATGTTAATGTAAATAATCAAAGTAGACAAGGGGCTTTGTAATGCTGAGAGTGCAAGAGAAGAGGAGAGAGAGAGACAGCAAGAGAACAGAAGAGAGAGCAAGAGGTCATCTCCTTTTACTGTCCACTCCTCTCTGCCCCGTCCTGCAGAAAAATGAGGACCGTGAGGAGATGGTGAAACCAATAGTGATGCAGACAGAAAAAATGTAGATGTGATGAAATTGAGGATCAAACTGGTATCCCACTTTTTCAGCGTTACCAGCCCAATAACTCCAAACTGGAATTATGCAATCACAAATTTTTTGTTTTAGAATAAACAAATTCCCTGGTGATGCACAGTGTGTACCCTTTACTGATCATTTAAACCATGAAATCCCAGAGATGGACTGTAATTTTCCCAAATCACTGCACAACATTACTGCAAAAAGCATCAACTATCAAACGCCTGCAGCGCCGTCCTTTGATTTACCGTGAATCCACATCCACCAGTAAAACATACAGAATGTGCTTTTAAACACACACAAAAACACACATTTACAGGATAATTGGATGGGATACTGTTTTTGGCAGGTGAGCTCGACTGATCTGGCTGTTTTGGATGTTTCCTCTTAGCATTTCTGCTGCTTCAATAGAAAAAGAGGCAACCAGAAACTACGCGTTTGTGTGCGTGAGGACTTGGATATTATTATGCCAAGCCCACAGGAGCAAAAATCCGTACAATCAGGCCTTAAAATGTGTGCATGTGTGCTGCCACATGTCTTTGTGAATGCATGTGTGTGTGTTTGATGCTGTGAAGCCAAGGGCGTTGTGTAAAATTCACTCAAACAAACAACTTGAAGAGTAAAAAAAACAGCTTCCTTGGACCGAATGTGTAGCCATGGGCAATGTGGCAATGTGGAGTGTGTGCATGTGTGTCTGTGTGTGTATGTGTGATTGTGTTGGCCTGAGGTAGGGTGCCTGTGTGTGGAGTGGATTGCTTCATGCCTGGACGAACATGAAAGGTAGAAAGAGAGCGAGAGAGCGTGCCCACACACATACACAGACCGCAAAACAGGAAAAGCCTTTTGCCATAGTTATGGATGTATAAAAAAAAAACAGACAATTGAATGCACCCATCTCCTTTTCGGCCCAAACCCAAAGGATGCAATAGCACAAACACACATGGTGATTATGAATAGAGGGTTTTTTGGTATCTTCTAAGGCGAGGGAGGTGAAAGTAGAGGATTATTCGCATCTTATCCCTTTGGGTTTAGATTGTTGTTTTGTGGGGGATAAGAACAAAAAGAAATGTTTTCTGTTGTTTAAACTTAATTTAGTATTAGTTCATTTTAACCTATTTTTAGGCCAACGATGGGAATATCCTTTTTGACCTAATTCATGATGCTAACACTGTGGTACTGTTTGTGAATGAACAATAAGAGCATATAAGATAACAAAAATAACAAGTAGATATATTTTATACATGCAATCATAACTCCCTGGAGTTGAAGAGGACATATTTATATTGATGTTTGTGTATGCAGAAAGCAGCAAACCCACACATGAAAAGAAAAAAAGAAGCAAATAACTGACTAT